>JABFFC010000031.1:0-79606 GCA_013623535.1 Fusarium penzigii
GGACGAGGAGTGGGGTGGGTGTAGAGGGGATTGTGCCTGTAAGTTCAGGGAGTTTTGTGACGAGGCTGTTCTATCATACAATGAATGAAAAGACGGGAGGGATACTCTCAATCAGTACAGAAGTGAAGGCTTGTAGATAGTATTGACATTTATCAACTCTTCTATCAATCACAGATTTAGATCATGGCTCTGTCTTGTCATTCTTGTTGTTCATGTTCAACCATCATGTCGAGTCCTCGAAGAGTCCACCGTGGGGAAAGGCTACAGCTTCTCCCCCTTCCAGCAAATCAGCTACCACCATTTTCTCAGCACAGCAAGAGGACTCTTGGCCAGAAGCGGAAAACGTGAAGGTACTACTCTACCGTACACCCCCTTGGAATCAAGTTTCTAGCGTCGCGATATACTAACAGCACGCCCAAGTTTGGATATGTCCGGATACTTGAGGCGAACAGAACAATTGAAGGGAAATAGTAAGATCTGGATTAACTAATCATGATACTGTGAAATTCATGATGCTGTTCCTTCACTCTTTCGTTCACAGCTTCTCCGAACCCTTCACGGTTCGTCACATCACCTCATCGCACTTGAGCCCCCCTCAATCCTTCCCTCGGCCAACCAGCCGAACCGGTGATTTCACCTTTTTGCTACTCGTCTGCCTCTCCCTCTAAAGTGAAATCCCAACTCGACCCATCCCAATTGTAGCGTGCCGAGGTCCCCACACCAAAATCCAAGAGATGGCACTTGAGTAGATGTGGGGGAAAACTCCGGAGGCATGCCCCGGGGGGTGGTGCAATCAACTTTGTCCCATGTACCGCATCATGTGGTCTCTTTTTCTTTCTTCTCCAGTCTAAAATATGCTTCACTTGTAGAATTATCATCAAGACATGTGAAGATTACAACAATCTCCAAATAATAAAAATGAGTTCCATAAGAATTCATCTAAAAGACTGATTTACCATACCAATACTAGTCAGCTCCGATTCACAACTTCTCCAACCTCATTCTTTCCCCCCCAAAAAACCCCACAAACTCCCCTTCACCAACAAAAACAAGTGTCCGGCCCGGACATGTCACCGAACCTCGGTCTAATCGCCGGCTCGCCTTTCAAGTCCGTCTTGTCATGGATTCCTTCCCAGAGAATACCGTTTTTGAGATTCCTTTTTAGATGACCCTTCGCAAACTTTGCTCCAAATGTATTTTGTAGATCAATCTGGTAATTGACCGTTATATTACCGGCTGTTCTCCTTCTCCCCCAAGTGCAGTGCAGTGCATCTCGCTTCTTATGCCTGTCCTGCACTGAGGAGGGGGACTCCATCTTTCACATGTCAGACAATTGAGAGCCTCAACCACATGAATCGTTTAGTCTGTCAAGATTCACACCAGATCCAGCCTTCCTTCCTTTTTACAACAACGCCCAGAAGGGTTTCTTCTCAAGAGACTGTATCCCCCAGATACTTGAAGTGCCAGATCTGGATCTAGACTCGATCAATGTTATTTGCCGCATCTTCTTTCTTCACCGTTTCTTCCAAAGAGTACATCATCACTTTTCTTTTTGTCCCCCACGAACCCTTAAGTAATGTCCTTAGCGTGACTTTCTCATGTCATGTCAGAACCTCCTGTGGACTTGATCATGTGAAAAAGAAAACCTGGGGGGCCAACTAACATGAAGCATCCTCTCGACGAGGTAAAAAAAGACATGTGAAAGTCATGACCCTGCATCCTGCCCCTTACACTTACGCTTTTCCCCAAGTTTCTCCTCCATAGTCAGGCAAAAAAAGACTGGAATTTCCCCGGATTCCCCTTCAGTAACAAGTCTGGAACAAGGGGGCCATTTCATGTCGAGTCTCCGCATCCGCCTCCGCCACTTGGGGGGGTTCGTGACCATTTCTCTTTGGGCTTGGGACCATGTCTGTACCTTTTCCTACCATAGATCCTTTCCATTTGTCTTTATTGGCCTGTGATTGATGACTTCATAAGAACTGTGCCAAGATGCATGAATTAGCACTGGATGCTGACTTGGTGTCTTCACGTGAGCCATCTGTCGACGTCGTACAGTCTTTCAAGAGTGAGAACGAATGTAACACCGATGAAAGAACACGAAACTAGGAAATATCAGAACTAATGATTGATTTAACCCTAGCTTACTCTGTAGATGCTTTTATCTTTCCATGCTGTACCATTTTACTAACAGATACAACTTCTTGTCTGTTGTTCACCTCTTGAAGTGATGATTTACTTGCCTGTGATATCCATGAATTCCATCGTCCAGACCCCGTGACCTCTAAAGCCCCTCTCTCGACGTCATATCAGAAATCCCTCCCTTGGTTCAACCTATCCAACATCCCAAACACTGCTTCAACCAGCAACCTCAAACAATCTCATCATGAAACCCATCCTACTATTATCCATCATCACTCTCACCACCGCAATGTCCGATCAAGCACCCCTCAAGAAACCCCTTCCCAAATCCGCCGACCACCCAAACCTTCTCGGCCACCTCCCAAAAATGGCGCCTGGCAAGGTATCCGCCAAGTCAGACACGACCGGTCCCATCACACAACCCTCCGTCGCACTCGCCGATGTCATCGGCTCTCAACGCTCCCTCACTTCATTCTCCTCCTTCGCTCGTCTTCACGAATCTACAGACTCCCTCCTCGGCGACATGTCAACCAACACGACTGTTCTCGCGCCCTTGAACTCTGCAGTTGATGATCTTCCTCGTAAACCATGGGAGAAACCAGATGAAGGCGCTGATGCGTACCAAGGTGAGAAGGGCCAGGAGCGCGCACAAGATAATCTAAGAAAATTCGTCGAGGCGCATCTTGTAACCCAGAGTCCCTGGGATGAGGATAAGAAGGCAAATACGCTAGGCGGGAGGGAGATTTGGTGGGTTGAGAAAGATGGTAAGAGGGTGATTATGCCAGATGAGGTTGAGGTTGAAAGAGTGGCCAGCAAGGTTGCTAACGGCGAGTTAGTAAGTTTTCAACCCATCTTGTCACAATGATGGCTAACAGATATACAGTGGATTCTCAAGGGTGTTCTCAACTATGCCTAGATATTGTTTTATAATGAGCGGCTTCTTTCTCACATTCTGATTTACAGACTTTTACGATATTAATGATAGACGAAGTAATCGGTCTCTTCTTGCCCCAAGACAATTATTCACAAAATGACCACATCTCGTGATTCTCAATCTTGACAACTTCACCATCACGTCAGCTCACCTCACATTAAAATCATCATTTTGAAAAAGACATCATCTCATTTTATTCACCTCCAAATAACATTACAAAGTATCTTCCACGTCGCCGATATCATCTAATCAGTTTCCCATCATCCACGACCAACAAGTACCCGAACAAACACCATAATCCCATAGATAAGCCCAGTATTGAGACCTTCCAAGTCTCACACCCGTTAAAAGAAGAAAAGAACACTTGACATCACCATATATAGTGTGGACCATGCATAGCTACACACATCAAAAAAGAAGAAGTTTTTTGCGAAATAGGATCGCAGTAAGGTAACAGAAAGAAACAAAAGTTGAGAGGCTACTCGGATTAACCGAGTTGTGGAATTGACGAAGGGGAAATTGTTGCCTCTTGAACCGTGTTACTCGTCATGTCATTCAGTCTTGACTCTCTTGGAATCTCCCGACGCTTCTGCGTCCTCATTTTGTGCAGCACCAGGCTCTGGGCTCTTCCGTTTGATCGCGGTTGAGCCACCATCCCTAACGGTCAGGTTCGGACCAGAACTCCCGTTGACAGCAGGAGCATCCTTGTTGGGATTTGAAGCAGCGTTGGGAGTTGTGCCGGGGTTGTCATCTCGTAAGAAACTCGGCCCTGATCCAACAACAGGAGTAGCGAAATTCAATGGGCTAGGAAGGGTGTTGCTATCGCTGCCTCTGAAATTCCAGTCGGGGTAAAAGCTGCTCGGACTTGGTAGGAATTCGCTGGTAAGAAAACGGGAAGGTAGTGCTGAGACAGGTGTATCTCCATTCACGTTCTGTTGAGGGGGTGGTCTTGCAAATGGATTTGGCGGCCCTGTTGCTCCAGCAGACAGCAAAGCTGATGCTGACGGTGAAGGAGGCGGTAACACGAGAGAAGACTGTGAATTGTGTCGTTGTGGAGCTTGCGCTGTACTGGCTTCAGCAGTGTTGCGCGGTGAATTTGACTCTGCTGTCGCGCTTCCTCCTGCATCTGAACCACCATCGGGGATTTGAACCTTTAGACGCGGGCCTCGAGGTCTTGCTCCCCCAGCACCACTACCAAGCTTGGCACTACCTGGCTGCGATGGAGGGGTTAGCGACGTCTCCGGTATCGAGGACAAGGAGACCGTTCGGATCTTATCATCAGTTTGCGTTATCGAACGTTGCGGTACTGGAGGTGATTTGGTGTTGCTGGTAGATCTATTGAGAGCGCCCACATCTACCGACTGAGCTCGAGCGGCACTTGCGGCGTTTGCCGCCGCAGCAGCCGCCGCTGACTCGTTCTTGACAGGCTCATTGGAGAATGATGCTAGATGCTGAGACAAAATGGACCGGTTTTCTTCAATGGGCGTAAAAATGCTATGTGATTTCCGCTGAGGCATCTTCTTGATGGCTGCCTCTGTGTTGAGGAGGGGAGGTTGCGGTCGGGCTGGGAAGTCATTCCTGCGCTCGATTGGTGGGGGCGGAAGAGGATCTTGTAGGCGACGGTCGAGCTGCTGCGGTTGCTGAGGTGGTGAGATTTGCGGTCCATTGTTGGGCGGTAGCTGTTGATGGTTCGGTTGAGGAGAAGGCGTCGGACGTGGTGGTGCTTGAATCTCTGGAGGGGCTGGCTGCTGATACGCAGGTGGCATGGAATCACTGCGTCGATCATCTACATAGGACTGCTGCATATGCTGTGCTGTCGGGTGCTGCTGCATTCGCGCATATGAGTACTGCTGGGTCGGTTGCATTAAGCTCGGCGGATGAGGTGCGGGATGATAGATCGGAGGCGTAGGCATATAGCTGATTCCAGGATGCGCAGCAGGATGTGCAGGTCCAGGGGGAGGTGGAGTATGAGAGACCATGCCAGGTCCCATCCGGCGCATGTCTGTTCGGGATGTTGGCCTGGATCCAATCGGTGGTTGCGGGGTATGGCCTCTCGATATTGCGACACCTGGATGAACTTGAAAAGGACCGCCGTTACCTATGGGTGGTGATGCTGATGGAGTATGATGTCGAATCTGGGGGAACTGGGGCTGTGGTTGACCAGGGAAATGAGGGGGCATCATCTGGTTATCGACCATTTCCTGACCGTGTGGGGGAGTGCCGTCGCCTTCTTCTTCGTCTTCGTCATCGCCGCCATTGAAATCAGCAGGTCCTTTGTGCTCGTTGGGACCTCCATGCTAGGAAGATGTTAGCAGGCGAGGTACAAGGCTATGGTGAACTGCCAAAGCCGGGTCAGGTCAGCGCGAGCGCAAAACTCACATATTGATATCGTTGGATCAGATCTCGCATATCTGTTGATGAGTATTCGTAGAGCTTCTTGTTGTTGCCAAAAATGAATACGGCGACATCGACGGAGCAGAGGACGGAAAGCTCATGTGCTTTTTTGAAAAGACCGCCTTTTCGCTTTAGAAAGGTGCTATAAAGTGCTACGTTAGCCAAGAGACACAGTTCGCGACCACCAGGCTTGAGGCGCAAGGCGGATCGAAACGATGGGAGACCAACACTGAGCGGTTTCTATCATCCTTGATAGCTTTGATCTCGATCTTTCTTCGTCCCATCTTGTCGGATTATGTGGGTGTAATTGACGTGGTCGCGTCTCGAGCTGGTACAAAGTCCAGGTGGGTGCAAGAGCGCGGCGATGGGAGGTTATCAGCGATCGCGAAGTGTCGCGTTCGCCGATAATATCTCGAGAAGCGCCGAAGCAAACGCGAAAGGAAATATGTGGCCAGCTGGGGGTGGAAGAATCGCGCGGGTCGATGGTGAGTCCAACGAAGAATACGCAAAACGTAAGCGGGCACCAAGAATATCGCCGTGGGATTTTATCGAATGGGTGAGACGGGCGGAAAGATGGGGGAGTCGAAAAGAAAAGAGAAAAAAAAGGCCGGGCGGGTTCGAAGGCGAGTTTCTCTAACAAAGACAGGGGGGATTCGAGAATTGGTGTCAAATGCCGGATGAGGAATTGCGAGGAACAGACCGAAAAAGTCGACAAAGAAACCAGGGGCCTGGTCTTTTGATTGAACGTGAAGTAGGAGAAAAAAAAAAGAAGTTGAAGAAAAGCGAATGTGCAAGTTGGAAAGGTGAGAGTGGAGTGAAACGAAAGGGAAGGATGGATTGGAGAGCAGCCGGCAAAGGATGAGACTAAGAACCCGTTTAGAAGAGCGGTAGTTTGACGGGCCAAGGACCGTGGGCCATGGACCATGCGACTGGGTACCTGTTTGTGTAGCGCTGGACCTCCTTTAAGTGCTGGTACCTAGAATACAGGGAAGACAGAGCTAGCTTGAAGCTCTTAGTCTCGTAGCTAAGCCCTGAGTGATTTTGATGGGTAACGAGGGAACAAGGAAGACCTGTCGATTCTAGATGAATGGACGCTTTGTTGTCTCTCTTTTCTGTCTTTTCTTCCCTTTTTTCTCTCTTGTTTCTTTTGTGATGATGTTTCCCACTCGGAGGTTTTGGTCTATCGCATGTAGATCCTCCACGTTCACCGATCTACACTCTTGGAGAGGTATAGAACCAACGAGTAGCTTAATTCAACGAAAGCGAAGGAAATGAAAAAGAAAAATGCAGTACAGAACAGCCGCGCAGGTAGCCGACACGGGCGCAAAAACGGGTACGATGCAGGACCAAAAGTTCAGAACACTGAGATGAATGCTTTCCGCTTTCCGCTTTCTTACAATGCGATGATAAAGTAAGTAGGGGAATATCGATGGACTTGACGTGTATTATGCTATGCAACTGGGGATGGGGCTGAAAATCTGGCGTTTCTTTTTTGAATGAAAGATGAGTTCTAATAATAGATGGATCATGTTCAAATCTGCAATGGAGGGGGGAGAAGGAAAAGAAGGTAGCGTGGAAAGAAGAGAAAAAAGGTGATTAGCTAAGGGGCATGGATTTGCCGTGGTTGGGTGGCTGGGAGGTTGGACGGGGTTCACCGGTGGAGAGCTTTTTATTCTGTTCTGTTCCGTTCTAATGACGGACGGGGGGGCGGACAGTTCTGGCAGTTGCAAGATGGTTTTTCTTAGTGGATACTTTTAAGGGTTCTACTTGCTAGCAAGTAAGGGCTCCCACTGGAAGGGGAAACTTTCCGGGCTAGAACGATTCGCTTAGAATCCATGCCTATGATTCAAAGGGGGCATTGTTTCTTGTTGCTACCCAGGTATCGTGCACATCACAATTACGTTGAATTATATCTCCAACCTCTTTATATTAAGCATCTCCGGGATCTAGCACAAACATCTCGATTGCGTCTACTTGTTTATAATACTCGATCTGTTTCATTCCTCCATCTCCATCTGAAACAATCTCTCTCACAATGCCAAACATCTCAAATCTACGAAACGCCATGACCGTATCCTGGCACTTCCCCTTTGACGTCCACCATCACAGACCACATGTAAATCACCTCCTAGTCTCCCTCTTCCTCATCATCTATCTCTTTCTCCCCCTGCATGACATAGCTCTCTCTTGCTGCAACTATCTTCGTATTCACACTCTTCCCAGCTGCATCGCCTGAACCCTGTCCGTCTAGACACTTCATGTCTATCCGTCTTTCTTATGCCCGTTGGTGATGTGTTGGCAGCACTGCCAAGGGGGCATGGCTACGGTGACTATGTGGAATGGTGATACTACGTACGCTCAATGGCCAGATCGCTTAACACAGCTGCTTCTTCAACCCTACTAGATCATCATACCCATGATCCATTGCTATAAACAACTACATTTTCCCAGCATCACGTTAAGCACATCATGAACTAACTACCTTATCCAGAAAAGTACCACTCTAACTACTACCCATCCCCCATTTAAGCGCCCGTCCTGACAAGCTTGGAGACCAAAGCTAAACTAAAGCGATTTTCTTCCCCATCACAAAAATTCTCCGTCACAAAAAGGGTCGCCCATCATATTTTCTCTACCGTTTTCTAAAAATAACAACCATGCAACAATCCTTTGCAGCCTCACGCGTCCTTCATGTCATGCATCCCAGCCCACCACATATTGCATCCCCCCCTTGGAACCAATCAACGTCATGAAACCCATCCTCTTCCGCGGGGGGCTGGCCAACTTTACACCACGTTGTCATGCTTTCTCTCAATTGACAGTCCATCTACGTCTCCCCGAAACTGTCAGATTTTCCTTCCCGTGGATGACAGACGAGGTCGTGATGGACATACTGGTATCACTCTATTCTCTACTGGCCCCTTCACCCTTCACCGCATCTCTTGCCATGCTGTCTAGTCATGTCTCACATCCCATTAGCTCCAACTCTCTTGTCATGACACCTCATGACGCTCCCACCCTGCCCACAACTCAGAAACATTGTTTCAACTCCCGTTACCTACCTCTTGCATTACATGACATGAACCCGCTTGATGCATGATTATTCCTGTATTATTCGGTATCAATTTGGTCAACTACTCCGCTGTAAGGACTTGGTCTAAACATGTACAGCTGTTGCGTTCGACCTTTTTTTCTTTTCTTTCTTCTCATATTGCGTCCTTTTTTCCATTTAGCGTACTCGCTCCGAAACTCCCGTCCAGATGCCCAAAAAGTCCCCCCGACCGTGGTTTCTTTGTCGAAAATACCAATATCATCATAAAAAAAATACAATTGTAGAAGTTCCCCCAGCAAAACCCTCACAACATGTGAGCCAAATACCTCCATCCCTCACCAACTTTTCCAAACGTAGACCGTCGCACAACAGAAATCCCTTGTTTTCTAACCTCGTGGTATGCGCAATCGATCAATTACACCGGTGATCCAGCATTCGCCGCCGGAGCATTGTAATTACCAAAACCTCCGTGCTCGGCCGCTCCGTTGTCCGCCTTCATCGTACCGTTAAGCAGAGGACATAACCTTACACCACAAGTTAGCAAAAATGTCGTCAAGCCTTTGGTGAAGAACAAAGAAGATTGTTGATGCTGTAAATCCGACGGTGTCTCTCTCTCTTGGTGGTGTCGACGCTTGTCAATACTGGCTCCTGTAACGCCACTTGGGTCGTTTGCTGGCACGCTCTCGCTGTAGTCTCTTGCGCTGTCTTCGTTCTTGCTTCTTACGCTCTTCCCGAATTCTTTGCTCTCGAGCAAGACGCTGAGACTCAGCTCTGGCCTGTTTCGCCGCTGCCAACTGTTCTTGACGCCTCATTCGTTCAGCAACTCGGCGCTCGGCCTCCTGCTGCTTAGCCGCCGCTTTGTCTTCCCTTAGCTTCTGAGCAGCGACAGCTTTGTCCTGCTGAGCTTTCATCTTGGCCAGTGCCCGAGCTTCTTGGTCACTCTTCGCGAAGCAATGCTGCAGAACACCAGGCGCTCTCTTCTTCGTCCTCCTCGTCGTCTCTTCCTTTGACAGACACCACCAATCAAAAGGCACCGATGGAGGGGGGGAAACAGGGGGGGTTGAAGGGGATTGCATACTTTTTGTTGGTCTTGATGTGACCGACCTGTCCACAATTGGCACACTTGCGGGTGGTTCCTGTTGGAATCTTTCCCTCGCCGCCATTAACGCTTGGGGATTGGGCGTCGCCTGTGCTGGCTTTATTGTGCAGCTCTTTCTGCTGTTCTCGTGCCTGTCGCCGGGCTTTGTTCTTTTCCAATCTTTCGAGCTCCTTCTTAATTCTAAGAAACGGTTAGTAACTCATTCATTCAGTCTTCCACGAGGCTAATCAATCGTACCTAATGCCCGCAAGACGGTCGTGGTCGGCATTACCCGTAGGTCGGGAACTGTAGATGCTGTTGAAAGATATACGTAAGCTGGTGCTCTAAACTCCAATCCGACAATGTCCATGTCTGAGCCGATGCTGCCGACACCATATGTCGAGGTGGGCGGTGGTGTCGCGAGTCTTCTCAAACGTGGCTGTGCAGTTGAGTTGGTTGCATTGGGGTTGACATACTCTCTCATTTCCAAGTCCGCCTCCGTTCGGCGCTTCATGTACTGCGAAATCACGACAGGGTCGTGAACAAGCTCCGGTCGTATCTGGATGCTACCGTCGGGCATTTCGTATTCTCGGTTGATACGAATAGCGCGTTTAGGGTGTCTGCTAGACGAGGTTAAACCACTAATCTGACTGGTTCCGTCATCAAACTGAGCTGGTGTGGGGGCTGATTGAACGTTGAATCGATCGTCTTCATCTTCCGTCACCGCAACATCCTTGTCGTCGTGCTCCTGCGGGTCTGAAAGGGTCGCCTTTTGTTTCTCCCAAATTTCACGGATGCCCTCCTCGTACATGGCCTGCTGCTTCTTGACGTTGTATGCATGACCACCGTTGGCACGCTTCTCCCTCTCCATAGCATCGGCGGATGTGGCAAGGGGGCCTTGGACAGCCTCGATATATCCACCCTTCATTGACGTCCGAATGAAACTGAAACCGAGACCATGGCCGGTGGGATCACCCTCGCCATGGAGCTGAAGCATGGCTTTCTGGGCGCATGCATCGATGAAAGCCTTGGTAGTCTTCCAAGGTGCCATCTTGTCAGCGAGTGTTTCCTCTTGCTTCTCAGCTACCTTCTTGTTATTTTTGGCAACCCGACTTCCATCCTCATCGGCATCGTCATCGTCGCCATCAGCATCCTGCATTGGTAAATCTTCGTCGATTGTCGCGTTTCGTGGATCGTACCCGGCATCTTCAAGCTCCTTGATACCGAGTTGCATGGCATCGAGCAGACAGACTTCTTCAGGTTTGACCATGGCACGGATTGTGCTCTCATCAGGTAGGATCTCGGTGGGCTTCAGACGCCACATGCCCTTCTCGCCACTTTCTCTGTCATACTGAAGAAACTCCTTCAGCTTTTGGCGATTTTGCGTATCAGTCGAGTCTGCTATGTGTTTAGTGATGTCAGATAGCTGACAGTTATCACCGTCACTGTGTCGAATCATGCGATAGGCAAGCATCTTCATCCTGCTTTTGGAGGCGTTCGTAACCTTCCTGCTATGAGGGCCAGGAACTTCCACGGATGGGAACTGCTGTCCGACTACATGAATATGGTCGATCTTGTGCAAATACCACTTCGATCCTTGCTCGCCCGTTGTATTGCGAACAACGAGAAAGTCGGTCGATCGGGGTGTATGCTTGAAGACTGGAGCTCTATACATTTCGTTGTGGAGTGTTGGGACCGTCTCGCCAGGATCAACCGTACCAAAGAGCGAGAAAGGTGATCGATCCTCTGGGAGAAGCATTCTGTACTCGCCCAGGTCCTGCTTCGGTAGTTGATCGTCTTCGCTATTGTCCTTTCTTCGATAATAGTTGATCAGGCGGTTACCCATGCCAAAGTTGCTGAGTACTCGTGGTCGCTGCTCACAATACTCGTACAGCACAGCGGTCGCGTTGTCGTTGATACTTAGATCCTTGGATCTCAAAAAAACTTCGTGTGCTTTGCCCTTCATCTGCTTTCGCTTGTGATGATGAAGCTTGTCGAACTTGATCGTGTGCCCAACAAACTTCTTGTACCTGAAACGAGGTCGATGATACTCGTCGGTAGTGCCGCCAAGCTTGACCTTGTAGTATGGCCAAGTGAGCTTAATGGCAGGCATACTGTGCTCGACTGAGATGTTGCCAAGCGTCGCACGAACCTTGCTCTGGTGGTTCTCCTTGAGCATCTCGTAGGCCTCGTCGTTGGAAATGTTAAAGCGCAGCGAGACGTCCCGGCCCAGGTGGCCATTAGCCATACGTTTGAGTTTGTTCTCCTGACGCGGCCGCTTGGCGTTCCTCTGGTGCTCTTGTGATTCCAGGAGAAGGAATGGATCGCTCATATCCAGCTGAACATGCTTTGCACCTCGGCGAGTTGCGTCCTCAAAATTGTCGAAAGAAGGTGCTGTGTAACGAGGGATCTCGGGTAAACCAAGAGCGCCAGTCTTTCTTTTCTTTGGTCGAGGAGCGGCGTCATCGCCCATATCAGCCAAAAATTCCGCGTCCCACTCGTCGTCTTGCTCCTCGAGCAGATGCTTGCGCGGCTGTGATGACTCCTGTTCCGCCTTTTGCTTATTCTTGAATTCTGCTTCCACAGTAGAAATGTGCACGCTCCAGTCTTCACAGGCCAGTTCGATATCACGGAGCGTGAACCCAGCCACTGTTTCCGAGTCGGACTCCTGGTCGATATCAAACTGCACGGCATCCTCTCGATTTTCTGAGTCATCTTGTCCACATAGCACAAGCCCCCTCTCTTCTTGCTGTCGTGGTTTGCGAGTCGTGGCCGCAGGGCCTGGGATGCGGAAGAGCTTCTCTTGATCTGGCGCAAGGTCGAGGCTCAGCTTGCTAGTAACCAGTTGCTTGGGTTTCTTTGCGGGCTTCTTCTCCTTCCAAGTAGCCTTCTTGGCTGGTAGGAGTTCGCTCCACGTCAAAACGTGGCCTTTCTTAAAGGCTGGCCAAGCGGCCTTGAGAAGGTCTTCAACAGTTTCGGCCGGAGCAGGAATATCGGGGTCTTGGTTTACGCCGTCGAGATTGGGTTCGGGATCGAAGTTAATTCCGGGAAAGCTCAGCTCAGTGTCCATGGGCTGAGTGTCACCAGCTTCATCCTCGCGCACATGCGGTGCAGGTGATGAAGGGCCAGGCATCGCACCAGGAGACGACATGCCTTCTCCAAAAAGATCGTCGGCATCGTTACTGCCAGCATCGTCGGTCAGTCCGGGGAGCTCGCCAGAGGTGCCAGCGCTGGGCTCCTCTTCGGGCAAATCATCATCGCTAATGTCTTCGAAATCCTCCGCATCGTCGGCCTTTCCCGTCTGGTCGAAGGGGGTATCGTCAAGTTTAAGGCCGCCGCTACCGCCTTCCTGGCTCTGCTCTAATAGTCGAGAGATTTCGCGGTCGTCGGCGTCGTTCTGGGCTTTCCAAGCATCGTCGTCGAGAAGAGCGAAAGCCTTCTCTTCCTCCTTGTCGCTAGCCATGTTCGGGCTGTCGCAAGTTTCCTTTCGAGTGCCTCGGGGCTGCAGGAAGGCAGAAATGCCTAAATCATGCTTTAACAGCGAGCTGTGTTTTTTTGCTTCGGTAGGGAATGGTTTCGAGCGCAAACTTGTCGTCGGGCGGCAGAAATGTTGGGGTTGATTTGGTTCACGGTGATCGCGGTTAGGATCACGCTTGCTCGAGATGTCAAGCTGATGATGAGTCAGCCAATTTAACGACGTGGGACCAAAGCAAATGAAGTCGCGTGCATTAACGGGTGGGGCTTGGTACCCGTTGTGGCGCCAAGTGTGGCGACTCTACTTCAACACCAAGAACGGGATGGAAACACCATCATGAGGACTTCAACTTACCATAGGCCGAGTAGTCGAAGGCATTTGATCGGTAAGCTGTAGCAAGTTTAGGTATCTGAATACTTAAATTCCAAGGCTTGAATTCTGTGCTATGTTATGAAACAGTTTCCCAATCTCGGGTGGTCACGGGGTGCGACAGATGCAGTAAGAGGTATCAAACATATGTTGCATACATTATAAATTGCAATCAAGATGAAAAGAGAGGTTTATGGACAAGGTTTTAAAACGCAAGATAAATCGTGATAATGGCTCTATGTCTTTGAGCCTGAATCACTGTCAAATCCCGTCCGGCGACAAGATTCACTACACCTACTGGCTCGTGATCATCTCACGAAAGAGCAAAATGTGCATTGTATCCATTTCAACGTTAAAATATATTTCAAACAAGCATGATGTGCTCGCGTTGAGAGCATCTTCATGCAGTAACAGTTTTGAGTTGCTTGTGACAGACAGTTGCTAATTGCATTGTAGGGTAACCTGCTACATGTTGTATACATGAACATCACAGGTCTCTTGCGGTCATGAGATCAATAAAAACCAGTGAGGTTAGTATGGGAAGATGAGCCACTTGTTCAATTCTTAAATTAATTGTCCAGATGCAGTCTCTGGCAATACTCGTGAATACCTTCCATCAACATCACTTGTGTCATAGTAGTGCGTTTTCAATTAACAAATGGGATTAGTCTTCCTTCGCATCATTCGCCCAATTCCCTTTGATTCACTCTACCCATGTATTTCCCTACCTGCTTGTTACAGAAACTTGTTCATATTTAATGTAACAAACCGTAAAGCTAACAGAATTGCACATCGATCCCAGACAATTCCTCCACAGCCACTCCATGACACTTGGACTCTACCATCCAATGCAGCATTAATTTTCAATTCATGCCCCCTCCATGCAGTCAATAAAAAAGGGTTGAGGACGCATACTCATAGAATATGCCTTGCAGTCAGCCTCTTGGTAAAACAGCGAACAATTCCTGCTGTGCCGCGAAGACTGAATACCTGGGCGCTAGTAAGTGCGTGGTTACTCCAGAATTCTGCATGTGGTGGCTAGACAGGCTGATACCTTATGTGTGCTGGTCGCAGTTGTGCATTGGATCGGATTAACTTGAGATGAATGGTCAGAAACGACGGTCTAGAATTGGCCCGAACCTGTGTTTGCTTAGCTGATTGATGGTTTGAGTTCATTCAGAGTCGCAATGTGACCCGTGCCACATATGGAGAGTGAAAGGGTGAAGTCAACGTGTAGATCACTCGATGGATGAAAATGAAAAGGAATAAAATCAATTTCGTGCGTCAAATCGCGCATCTAGATAGGTATCGCACAATGAATCATCCTCCCGAACCGCAATGTCAACGCCAAGCACCGTCATCCATTAGCCCGTCAAGATCTCGGCATCAAAAACGTTAAAAGGTCTCCCACAGTCGTAGTAAGTAATTCGTGATGAACCAAGAATGTAAAAAAGGGTATGTCTACATATATACAGAAAAGCAATTGGGTCGTGGATGCGTTTAAGCGATGAAGACAGCGGCCATAACGGCTGCGACGGCGGGCCACATGCCGAGTGCCTCAACGAGTGCGCGTGTACCAGCGCCGGCGTTGTCGGCATCATTTTGCGAAGAGCTGTCGTCATCTGCGCTGGCTTCGTCGTCGGGGACTGTGGTGCCGTTGGGCAGAGTTCCGTTGATCAAGATGGTCATTGTTCCGTTGACCTCGGCGACATTGACGATGGTCTTGTTGAGAGCAGCGTAGCTACCGTTACCGATGAGTTCGTCGTAATATTCTGTGTCATCGTTCTCATCACATCCGCAGACAGAGTACTGCGCACAGCCGCAGATAATGGGGCGAGACTCGTTCTTCTCGGAAGTGACGTTGTAGTACTCGTACTCATCATCATATCGGTACATGTGAGCACCGTAGAGCCAGTAGCCGGGCCAGAAAGCGAGGGCGCCACCGATCAGAACGAAGGGAAGAATACCGCTGGGGCTACGGCCACCAGATCGGTAAGGGACGGCAGCACCACCACCGTAGTATCGGCCACCGCCGTATGTGGGCTGAACACCGGAGCCACGAGAGGACGAGCCACCGGCGTTGGAAGTACGGGAACTGTAGACAAGGTTAGTTGTTTGCTGGCATGTGAATTATCTGAGGCGCTGCTTACTTTCCGCCGCGGCTGGTGCCTGAGCTACCTGAGCTGCCAGAGCTGCCTGAACTGCCGGAAGAACCTGAGCGAGATGAGCCTCTATTCGAACCACGATTGCCGCTGCTGGTCCCGGAGCTTCCTCCGGAACGCGAGCCGCCGCTTGAACCACTGGAGCTCCCACCTGATCGACTACCACCACCACTGCTGCCGCCACCTCCGCCTCGACCGCCGCCGCCGCCACCTCCACGACGCTTGTACAGCTCGTGTTCGTCAGAGCGAGGGGCGACCTCTATGCGTTCGACATGGCGAGGTTCGTTGACGGAGGAAGCGGCTGAAGATGCGATCAATGCGCATAGCCATACAGTGAGACCGAATTTCATGATGACGTTGAAGATGAGAGGGTCGGTTGGAAATCGTAGGTAGGAAGTAGGTTTTGTATTAAGCAATGAAACAATTCGTATTAAAAGAATTGTAGAAACCGATAAGCTTGGCAAAAGAAGAAGTCCAAGTGATCTTATCAGGGGTTGTTGTAGTTTGTAGGTCTCGAGATTGCAAAACGAAGCGGATCCAAGTCCAAGAAAGTGGGAGACGGGCTGGTTTTTAACAAAGATTGGATTGGAAGTGAGATCACCCTGGTAATCCTTGTATGCAACTGTACTACTAAGCTTGTTCTTGCCGGAGAAGTCTAAGCAGAACCCAAACCCCTGCAAGTACAAGTTGAATTCGGATGTAGGCTGACCGAGACCTGTTGCTGCGCCAGGGCCAGATGGATTCCAAAGGTCCACTACCTAAAGTACCCCTACTGCCTGAGAGTGGTTGTACTGTACTGTAGCCGATGGCCGTAATGGAGGGCGAGCTAGGTCGGTGTGCTGTGGGCTTCCTAAAGGCTTCTTTGTGGGTACAAGGCCCGGGTATGATCTCACGACTGTCTGAAGGATGACAGTGACGAGAAGTGACGGAGATGATTTGCGCCCAGGGACAGAATGATCGACCAGACTTGTGTGCTGAGTCTTGCGGTAATGGTTTGGTAGTGCAGTAAGGCTTTTCGAGAGGATTCGGCGAAGGTGGGTGGGAAGGGGCAATAAATGAGGTCACACCCCTTAGCTGACTGAGGAATAACCGTAAGTGGTGATGACTGCGATCTGGTACGATTGACGATTTCACTGGCGTGAGAAGGCAAAAAAGAGGCACAAAGGACTGCTGATGTCTATGGTTCTAGGAGAATGGTTGAGTGGTAAAAACAGAGGTAATGTTTCAATTGTTTCTTTATTTGAAGGAAATGGCAGTTTAAATATACCTAACTGTGAGGAAATATTGGCAATCAAAACTAAGCGGACCAAGCTTTAAGCCTTGATCGCTGAAGCTGAGAAATTAGTGCGCTGTAGATGAAACTAACCACCCACTGAAGGAGAAGAATATGACCCATTGTGGACTTTTGGTGAGATTAACCCCAATCCATGGCGTAGTTTCGTACTGGCAAGGCTGAGATGGGGGAGATCAAAGGAAAAAAAAAGTTGGAAGTTTAAACATCTTCCTTCACTTATCCCCATTGATCACCATTCCATGTCCTGTGGTCGTGGGAGAAAGGGGGTGATTGACGGATTGATTGATTGATGTTTGAATCCATGTTTCATCAACACCTGTAGGCAGTGACATCTTTCATGCGAAATGATGAAACTGTACGGCTCTGTGAAGATGATCTTCTCAGAGGGATGTCCTGTAAGCGATGGGAAGTAATGGGCCCTGTTTTTCGGTTACCTCAGAGCAGTGACAATACCTCTGGGGTTCGATTTGCGGCATTGTTTACCGTGACCCTTTGTCATCCATTAAGCTTGCAGTGTGACTCCATTGGAAGCCAGGACTTTTTATTGGGATAATCTCCCACTGGTGGGCCGAGGCGTTTCTGTAGGCTGACCCCAGCAATTGAGGTGGAGATTGGACCTGGATGTCTGTTTTTTGTTTATTGATAGGAATAAATAATTTCATTTTTTTTGGTGTTTTTTTCTTTGTTTCTCAGCAGCAACTGTGAGTATCCCAATCCGTGTTCCTTTATCCAATTTTTAGAAGTTTTGGAATGTTCTTGTTGGTGAAACCTGAAAGTGCAAAATGTTGATATCTTTCATCATCGCTTTGTCACAATATGCAAACCCACGTGCCCTGCAATGTATGGCTCATTTGCATCTGTCCCACTCTCAATTCTGCGGCGCTTGATTGGTCCACGGTGATTTCTGTATGCGGTAATTCGGTTGCTCGGGTCCTCTTTAGTCAAGAGTCAATCTGCCCGAAATCCGAAAAGTATCAGTGACAGCAACATGCATTTGCACATTATCGAACATGCACAGCCACAGAGCTAAATCGCCATAAGTACCGGCATGTAATCTGATTTGTATCACTATTCGTCACGTTACGGGCTCTGAGGCAGTGTTTGACCTCTAGTAAAGCCCCTGCCTGGATCATTTCTAGAAGGTGTCAGTGTCATCAGTAGATCGCCAAGTCTTGTGGCACTCAGACACTTCCCATGCGTTATTCTAACTGGTCCGCATGTTCATGTGTTGCCTGATGTTGAACCCTGGCCACATCCATCAGTGCCTTGGCGTTCTGTTAATGATTTTTTCCCTGGGCTTCTTCATCGATGAGTGTTGAGCGAGCGCCCGAAGCATTCCCACGATGAGGCTGAGTGAGAGGGGTTGGGTGATCGATCCGGAAATACAGAAATGTTTAAATTTCCATTGATGATGGTTTATCATGTCTTGACTAAGAATCTAGGACGTCTCTACCGGCGGCCTCTCTTTTGCAATGTTACTTCAAGTCACTTTTCTAATTCTTGATGTTTTAGAACAAGTCACTCTCCAACTCTGTTTTGATAGTGTCATTAAAGACAAGCATCAATATAGTTCTTGAAGGTACTTCACGTGATACCCTCACTATGCAACTCTCCACTTGATGACATGCCTTACAAGAAGCCTTGAAACCAGCCAAGGCTTTTTACCATCCGTGCTTTTTCCACATTAAGCCCGTCTTCCGAGTTCCTGTAAGAATACATAGAAGTCCTCTGTACCATACTGCGTAGCCCGTTCAAGATACTTCAGCCCATGTGCTTGCTCCGTTCCGATAACTCCAATAATTCTCTTCAGCAACGTGGCCATCTTAGCAGCATGTTTTCCAATACCCAGACATTTGCGCTCACTGGCTGAGAGTCGAGCTGAAGCAGCATACCAAAGTGTCTGCCATCGATCTATGGCGATATTAAGAATAGAGTACTGGGATTTGGGAAACATGCTAGAATGGTAGTTGAAGACGATGAGACAGAAGACTAAGAATTGTTAGCTGGTTCTACTTTATGGAAAGTAAAGACTGACCGTTTGGGAACATCTGAAGCTGTTGACAAGGCAGTTTCCCCAAGTCGTCAGACACATGTGCATAATCGTCCTGTAACAGTGCAGATGTGATGCTTTTTATACAGAAGCGCCCAACAGACGGCCCCCCCTCTTGTTTCTGAGCGCCCCATACGCCCGGTGTTGAAGTAGCCCACAAATCCTCGTCGCAAGGGAGATCAATCACCATCTCAGACACTGTCATGATTGGAGGGATGTTGTAATACAGAGTCTTGTGTGCATCAATGTTGAAAGCCCAGGTGATGACTCTGATCCATGTCTCGCGTTGAATCAGTTGACTGTCATCCTCCTCTCCGGTTAATTCACGCTTGGCAACAGGGAACCCATAAACTCTTAACGCAGAAACGACCATGGGATGCCGATTCTCGGAGACCCTTTGACATGTCCCGGCGTCGTTGACTTGAATTTGGATGCTGTTTACGAGGAGAGCCGCTTGACAGTGCTCTAGGATCAGAGGCGGCGAGGAAGAAGAACTAGTCGAAGAACAGACCTTCTTTAGCTGCTTATAGATGTACTTTTCTGCCAGTTCGGTAAACCCACATCCGGGGTAGATGAAGGTAGACGATGAGGTTCCGTAATAGATATATACGGCCCCGATGAGGCCAACAGCCATGAGGAGAGGGAGTGGCGCTTGTTCAGGGCTGAAAGTAGGCCAGTGCATGATGGAGAGCTTGTAGTGCCGACGCCGGTGGAATGTGTTTGTGAAGCTGTAGAAGCTATTGGATGTGAAGAAGCCTTGCGTGACGGCCTGGTCCAGATGATGCTCTAATGTAGGTGGTGCTGTTGCGCGGAGTTCCGAGACTAGAAGATCAAGGCGAGATGATAACCCATCTGTGGATGCAGAATTATTAAGATCCGGCATCGCTTGTAAATCCAGGTCGTGCATCTCGAGTGTGGTGTCGAAACAATCGAGGAAGAGAAAGTGGGGATCAATCATGTCAACATATCGAGTAAGAGCTGGACGGTCCCAAGGACTTGAATCATCCACCTCACCAGAGATACTTTCCAGATCGTCCGCAAGAGCTTTTGCCTTGGATTGGAGATCTGGTCCAGCGTAGTTGAGAAGAAACGACAGGGCCAAACGATCATCACGATCCGGCTCCGGATCCTGCTTCGATTGATGAGTGCACCGCCAGCTATACACACAATCTTTCCCCTTTGAAACACATCTCCCACACGGGACACCCGCATCACACGAGACTTTTACCCTCGAACACTCGTCACAAGCACGCGAGCGTCTTCCCCGTCTGGCATACTCGGGTAGCGCTCGTCCACGTCTAGACTGACATGTTTTGGTGTGTCGCTTTGTGACGTCGGCCCTGGAGAAACTGCGGGAGCAGAAGGGACATGTGTTTGGGGTGCATGTTGCGCAATCGGGGGACATGGAGGGGGTTTGCGTGTTTTGCGTGCGGTTGGAGAATGGGAGAGTGGGAGATTGAAGTGTGATGTGGGAGATTCCCGATGGTGGTGGGGCAGAGTGTGAATTTCCCGATGATGTAGACAGCGACGGGGGATGGTATAAATGGGAATACAACCAGTGAATTCTCCATGCATTTTTTGTTTTGTTTGCCTAGTCGTCCATTGATCTTGATCTTGTTTTCGACCATTGATTCGAATTTAGGAGATACAAAATGTCTTTATCCCTACTCTCTGGCGGTATGTCCACCTCCTCACTCATACACTTCTCTGCTAACACCACCTCTCCAGTGCGAACACGCTCCTTAGTTCCTCTTCTCTCTCCCCGACTGTCGCTCATTCTTCATTCTTCATCCGTCAATACATTCACTCATGTCCGAACCAAGTCTACGAGCACCAAGAATGCCGCAGCGATTCGACCTGAACGACCTTTGATGT
The DNA here is from genome assembly GCA_013623535.1 of Fusarium penzigii. Lineage (NCBI taxonomy): Eukaryota > Fungi > Ascomycota > Sordariomycetes > Hypocreales > Nectriaceae > Fusarium > Fusarium penzigii. The sequence continues at coordinate 20,823 of JABFFC010000031.1, forward strand.
CCGAGGCCAAGCCCAATGCGGCTGAGTTCTTTCTGTACGTCTTCACTGCTACTTTAACGAACCGGGTACTGACATACATAGGACTTCACTTGACCAACTAACCAATTGGGCTCGCAATGGTTCCATGTGGCCATTGACATTCGCCCTCGCCTGTTGCGGTATCGAAATGATGCACGTCTCCATGCCCCGGTATGACCAAGACCGTCTCGGCATCATCTTCCGTGCCTCTCCCCGTCAAGCAGATGTCATGATCGTAGCCGGAACAGTCTGTAACAAAATGGCTTCAGCTGTACGTCTCTGCTACGACCAGATGCCTGATCCGAAATGGGTCATCAGCATGGGCAGCTGCGCCAATGGAGGAGGGTACTATCATTACAGCTACAGTGTGGTCCGTGGTGTAGACAGGATCATCCCCGTTGACATTTACGTCCCTGGATGCCCTCCTACTGCGGAGGCATTGATGTATGGCATTTTCCAGCTGCAGAAAAAGATCCGACGCACAAGGACAACAAGGATGTGGTATCGCAAGTAAGGAACGTTATGTAAATATATACTATAATAACCGCTAGACATGGTAGAAACATCTTGGAGATTGCTTCGGACACCATCCAGACAGCCCTTCAATAGAGTAACAACGAACAAAAAGTAATGACCGAACCAACACGCTGCGTCAACACCACTTTCCTCCACCCAAGCCCAGACCTCAACCTTTTCACTACATTGCATGGCCCTTGGGCACTTAGGAGACAGTCATGGAAGCAGAGCCAGCGCTGTAGTATCCCTCAACAGCAAGGATCTGGTAATCATGGGCTCCGAGGTTCAGGCCAACGTTGCGCCAGGCGTTAAAGTGAACACTGGTGTTGACGGAACCGCTGGAGCGCTTGTTGCGACGGACAGACCAGTACTGCTGAAAGGTCTTGGTACCGTCGATAGAGGGGGCGTTGACACGAGTGCTGGTGTAGATGTCGTAGACGGAACCGTCGACGGTGACTTCACCCTTCTTGGTTGCGCCGCTGGCAGGGTTGTATGTGCCGAAGTTCTCGACGACGTAGTACTCGATCAGAGGGTTACGAGTCCAGCCGTAGACGGCAAGGTAGGAGTTGCCTTGAGGGCTGTAGGAGCCAGAGTAGTTGATGGTTCTTGAGGGTGTTAGTACTTGAGTATCGGCACGAAGAGGTTGTGTTGCTTACCTGGCTGAGCCGGTTCTCCAGCCCTTTCCACCGACAAAGTTGCCGTTACCGTTCCAGGAAACGCTGAAGCCACCACCGTTCAGGTTGTTGTAGGTGACGGTGTTGGGGTTGTCAGTCCAGAAAGAGTAGTAGTAACCACCGTGAGTTCCAGTAGAGCTGGGAGTACGCTTGGTAATGTCGGCAACGTCAGCGACGGCCTCGGTAGGGGCGGCGAAGACACCGGAGACGGCGGACACGGCCGCGAGGAGGTAGGTGAAGGAAACCATTGTGATGACTGGAAGCTGTAGTGACTTGATGTTATTGAGGAGTGTCTGAGGATGGAGAGCCAGGACGATATTGGAGGCTCCATGCCCGTCTATTTATCTTCTCCAACGATCCATCATGACCTCGGGCTCTCGTGGAGTCATGATCATCACCGGCTGAATTGAAACGCCCAGAACCACGCGGATGAAAAGGGGATGATCCTCACGGCCGAGATCAAGGGCGGGGAGATTTCTCCTTGATGACTTGTCATGGGATGGAAAATATTTGTTCAACAAAGCTATCTTAATTTTACCGGGGCTGGTGGGTGGGCATCAGCAAGGGGTGATTGTCGTGCTAGCTTTGATCTCATGTGGTTAAGATGAGCGAGGTTGAGGTTACATATTGATGGAAGTCATTGCAGTTTTGGGAAACCCTGGGGTGCATGAATGACCTCTGGGAGAGACATTCTGGGGATAGAGTCTTGGGGTAATATGTACATTGAAAGCTGGGGTTGGAAGTTATAGCCAGTTCGGACGTTGAATTTCCGTTGCAGAGTACAACGTCTTGTCGTCTAAATTGACTCAAAGTATAAGTTCTTTAGACGAAATAGTAAAGACTCTAAAGTAATAGCTCTCATGTTAAGATGTCCAGATTCCAAACTATCGTGATCCATCTGCCATGCCCGGAAGATCAAGGCCCGTACCGTCTATTTGAAGCCAGGAATATCCCTGATCTGGAAGAATCTCGTATCATTCGCTCGCTTACCTCACATAGTACCTGACTTGTCCGTCCCCTCCTCTCCACAAAATGGTCCCATTTATGAGCTTCTCGATGCTGAGAGAGGGTTGCATCACTAGTGTCGTCCGGCTATATTCATCCCCTCTCATCTCGGTGGAATTTAACCGCTGATTAATAACGATACGTCAGACAAAAAGATCGAGAAAGAGAGAGAGAGTAAACACGAAGCGGAATAAAAATTGCCGTCTTGAGAAGGTATTTCGGTTTTCGGTAGATGAATGGGACGGTACATGTACTATATCCGAGGAATGCATTGCATGAAGTGAACAAGGATGGAGGTAATTCAGCCTGAAACTTGACCTTGTTTCAGACGTTATGAAAGGGGACGTATATAATTTATGCTCGACTCGTTGACGAAATAACATATAAAATAGTATTAACCGTCCTTGGGTAGTATTATTAACCAATCTTAATAGACTTGATATAGGGGGCATGTTGTTCATATGCTGTCTGCTCACAATTGGGTAAATGGTCTTATTAGTCTGATATTAACCGGCCGATGCCCGAAGAATCATGTTTCACTGAAACATTATTGTCGGCAACTATACCAGTCTGTCTATGCGTTTCCCCCCATATGGTCTTTGTGTTTTCTATATGTGGTTTAGTTCTACAAAGTAGGATACTATGCTCTTATATATTCTGACTTGGCAAACTTGCTTTTCTCTCTATCCTCATCCAGCCAATTTCCTTCATCTTTTCGTATAACACTGTCATCATGTTTTCAATTCTCAAAGCTCTTGTCACTCTTCTCCCCCTCGCCGCAACGATTACTTGTCTCCCTGTCCATGACCCCATCCAGCTCATCAACCGCCAAGCAACACCCGGAGTCGTGATCAGGCAGTGTAACCGACCTGGCGTCATTGCCCTCGCATATGACGACGGCCCGGGACAGTACACAAACCAGCTTCTCAGCATCCTCAACCAGGGTGGTGCCAAAGCAACCTTTTTCTGGACTGGAACGTTGTATGGCTGCGTCTACAACAGCAGAGCCGCTGTGAAGGCTGCTTATGATGCTGGTCATCAGATAGCAAGCCATACATGGACACATCCCCAGAACTTTGGAAGCATGACTACTCAGCAGCTCACCCAAGAGATGCAAAAGTTTGAGCAAGCCATGGTCAACATTATTGGCAAGAAACCGGCATACGTGCGTCCCCCATATCTTGCCACAGGCGGAAACGTCCTACCTACTCTGAAGAGTCTTGGTTACAAAGTCATCACCAACGACGTTGACTCTGGTGACTGGAATGGCCAAACGGCTCAACAGAGCCAGCAAAAGTTTCAGCAGGCGGGAGCCGGCGGTAATGGACATATTCCTCTCATGCACGAGACATATGCCAGCACTGTCCAGACACTTACCCCTTGGTTGATTAATTGGGCTAAGCAGAATAACTTGAAGCTTGTTACTGTCGGTAAGTCATTGCTAAAATCCTTTTGATTCGCATGTACTGACTATTTGCAGCTGAGTGCCTTGGTGATGCTGGTGGTGCGTACCAGTCTGGAAGCTTTACCGGCAACGGTCAAACTACTTGTTAGATTGAAGTCGGGTCAAATCAGTCTCTTGGTTAATTTCAAAGAGGAAGACTTTTTTTTATCATGTATTCAATCATGAATTTCACGCACATAACAACATCTTCTTGGAGAGTAGGTACCTGCACATAGCCATAGTTTAGTTATATAATTCTGATTCCTTCACTCTATACCTTGATCTCATACACAACATCTCCTCGATTGAGATAACCAAATGAATTTCAATCATATCTTATTTGCAAATGGTCTTGTCATGTTGTTTCTCACAAATACACTACTAAACCATCACTAAGCACCAAGAGCCCAACCTGGTCAAACCCCTGCCACCGAGTATCAATCAGGGAATAGACCAGCGATAAGGTGGAGAGAAATTCCAAGGCTCCAAGACTACCCCAACCAACGACCCCAAATGTCTCATCCAGTCAAGTCCTACACGTGCTCGACACTACGATAATCCCTCGAACTTTCAACGTTGCGATTGCTCCAAAACCCAGGATCGGGAGATTACTATCCACAATATGAGCAGTAATCTGTCTCTGTCTATATAAACCTGTCCAAATGTCGAGTTCTGCGTCCCGAGTTTTGCTCTCGGCAAGTGTTCTGACTGTCGTGACGGTTACCATTCTACTCGGACAAAACACCATGCCCTACGCACGAAGCGCCTGGCTGGCCTTGATGTCGACAGCCCCTGTACTGAGTCAGGATGTCAAATCGAAGTGGTATCCTCCAAGTGAGACGCGGATTAATAATCTGACACTCGCTCTGGAGAGTAAGGGAACTGACGGGTTCATCTACAACTCGTCCAAGACACCGGATGAGCAGTATGGAACGTACAACTGGTGTAACATGCCTCATGTGCGGAAAAATGAGTATGAGAAGGTCTCGGATGAGTATGAGTTGGTTTATGTCGAAGTGGTAAGACACCGACTTGTTGAACTCTCGGAGACATTGGCTGATGGTTGTACAGATTCAACGGCACCATAAACGCACCCCTTACGCAAGCAACGCCTTCCCCGTGGAACCATACCGATGGGACTGCGACGATCAAGGCCTATACTACTATGGAAAGTCATTCCAGGAGCAAAGCAGACAACCCGCTCACGGTAACTGGAAAGGTTTCACTTCGGACATCAACCCCTTTGTTCCCTCCGGATGGATCGGATCGTGTCAATTTCCCCAGATCACTTCCGCCGGTCTTGACGATTCTTGGGTCCACGGAAATGATCTGTACGGCGTTTACCACGGTCTACTACACTTCCTTCCTGATCGTGACGCGGACTGGCGAAGTAAAGTCAAGTTCCGCGTGACTAATAATCAAATCACGAGTCAGGTTGCGGGAATGTTCATCAACGGCATGTGGGACACCACAGAAGATGTGCCGCTCCTCATACAACAGGCTGGGATTGATAGTCTCGAGCCGCAGTACAGCTGTCCTGCTGGTAGTAGCTTGTTCTCTGCTATCAAGTCGTCTTCCAACGCTGATTGGCAGAGACATTTGACAAGGAGTCAGAGTTTGTACGAGACGCTTGATGACATATCCGGAGTTCCTGCAGATGATGAGGGGTTTCACGCGAGTTTTGATCATTACTTTGATAACCTCTCTGCTCGACAGTGTCACAACAAGCCTCTCCCCTGCAAGCTCGCCAGTGGTACAAACTCATCTACTTGCATCACTCAGGAGTTGGCAAATACCGTCTACCGTCTTGGCCAGTGGGAGTACTCCCAGATGTACCGCGACGCACCATCTTCCCTAGCTGCCTCGTCAGCCTTGTACGGCGTCTGGATCGCCGAGTTAGCCAGCCACATCCGCGCCGTCATCTCTGGAGACAGGAGCACAATCTATCTCCACAACTTTGCTCACGACGGGTCTATGAGTCGGGTCCTCAGTATTCTGCAGATTGACGTTATGGTCTGGCCCGGTATGGGTAGTGAGGTGGTGTTTGAACTCTACAAGAAGAAGGAAGAATTCTTTGTACGTGTCTTGTTTGGTGGAAAGACACTCAAGTCGTCGAACCCAAGTCTTGGTTTGATGGATGCGGTTCCCGTCGAGACACTCCTGTCATATTTCGATGGGCTTACGGGCGAGAAAGGAAGTTTGATTAAGCAGAGATGCTCTGCATAATTTCTCTGGTGGCCATGCGCACCTTATCAGACAGATTGCTTGCCATCTTTTTCATGATTTACAACCTTAAGAGATATAGGTATTACGAAGCAAATAGTGTTCGTAGAGGTGGACTGGGTTAAGCTTAAGTTGAATAGATATCTCACGGTGGCCTTCTCCGCAGAGCTATTGATATATGGCATTCAACCTCACTAAACACTTCAACAGGTCCTTCAGTTGCTATATGGTCTCATATCACCCAAACAAGCTACGTAACCTCCAACTTTTGTCATGGAGAAGGACCTTGAGAAGACTATGACTGTTCAGCCTCCCAAAGACGCCGTGCTCCAGAGCAGATCCAGAACAAACAAGAAGTTTCCAAGTGGGTAGTTGTGAGTGTTGGAGCTAGTATCGCTCCATCTGACTAGGAGATTCTGTGGTGTCAGAGGCTGTGGTTGTGAAAATCATGAGACTTCCTTAACACTTGAAACGGCCTGGACTAAGATTTAAACACAGCCGTTCGGAGTTTCTATCTCGTGGACTTGAGACACTCGAAGTTTGTGCAAATTTCTGTGGCTATCAAGACAGAGCATCATATTTCCAGATTCTTACTCTTCCTTCCAGACATGTTGTAGCAAAAAAGCTATTAATGGGGCTTGCAACCAATTTGATAAAATTCTCATTATGCGCAGGTAATGGCAAGGTAAATGTGCCGGCCGAGGAATTCCAAAACCGTACCGTACCGTCATCAGAGCCGGATAGGAACCATTTGCCGTCGTGGGTAGAAGCAACCGAGTGTACGTATTCCTGACACATCAGCATTTGAGGAGAAATAAAGTAAAGATTCTTACCGAATGTCCTTCGAAAGTCTTGATACATAAGCTTTTCCCTGAGCCCGTCAAATCGAGCTTCCAAACCTTGATTGTGTAATCCTTAATGCAGCCACTGACAAGCTCGGACCCGTCCATCGAGAAGGAGATAGAATCGGTGGTCCCTTTTAGCTGCGTCACCACCTTGCACCCTGCATGTAGGTCCCAGATGAAGAGGTCGTCGTCATCTGCGCTTACGGCCACAAATCTCGACCTTGGACAAATTGCAACAGAATGGACTGTGACTTTTAGGTCATAAGTATGTATGAGAGCTTCGCTCCAAAGGTGCCAGACAAGAATACGACCATAGCCATAATCATGGTCTTCAACTACAGCAATTATTCGCCCATCTCTGGAAACGTCCACAGACGAGACGACGTAGTTATCTTGAGCGAAAAAATATGTAACTTTTCCGCTTTGAATATCATAGAGCTGCATATCTTATTAGATTTGTGCAAAAGCCAAGTCTGTCGTGGGTTCAAATGCTTCAACTCACCCGAATCTCGTCACTCTCTCCACCAGCCAAAAGGCACTCATTATCCGGAGTGAAGCAAAGCATTGTAAAATTCAATAGATCTAGATGATCTCTGCAATGAAAGCTTGTAAGTTCTTGGCCCGACTCACAATGAAAAATCCGAGCTGTATTTTCACTGCCCGTCGCAAGATACTTTCCATCACAGCTAAAGCGAAGGACATGCACACGCTGCATTTGCTCTATTGTGTAAACTAGCGTGATTTCCAACTCAGGAGATAGAGAGATTTTTCGCAATGGAGTGGATGGGGTCCTTTTTGGATTTGCTGCTCTGATTCTGAGCTTGGGGTCGCCTTTGGGATGTTCTTTGGCTTGATGTTTCTTGAGAGACGAAGTGGTGGGGAACGAAGGATATTGACAGCCGGGCACCTCACACGTAACTCGCGGCGTGTGACTCTTTTCATGCTCGTCTCGAAGATCTCCGTTTTCAAAGCCAATGCTTGCCGATGGACAAGACCAGAGCCTACACGTGAACGCTGAGCAGCGGAAGTCTTGTTTGAACCTTTCTAGCTCCTGTAAACCGACAGTGGGGTGGCTAAATATTTGAAGCAGCTTCTGGACCGTGAATTGGTAGTTGAACAGAAGCGTAGCGAGACCCGTGATTTTGACGAGATGATCTAATATTACGGTGAAGATTAGATAGTGATGCGAATGATGAGGGTTGGGCTGATAATACCTGTAGCTTCACCGTCAAAATATGCTTTCTCTGTCCGATTCGACATGATGTCTTTCGCTGCAGTCAGGATTTCGGGATGGCCCTGAAGGTGATGAATCTTGCTTGTAACTGGATATTGGGCCATTTCTTGGTTCTCTGATTCCGAGGGCCGCAGTGAGTTGAGGGCTACAGAGAGTTCGTATGACCGAAGAAAGAATGCCGAGGTAATGCCAAGGCCATGCTTCGAAGCAGCGATAGCGAGCAAGTAGTCTATCCAATACTCCGAAGCATAAACATGAAGGCCGTGGAAGCCACGGACGGTTCGAACTTCGCGGTTGAGTTTCGAACTCATTGGCTGGAAGACTTCCAGCCCTGACAACAGACAACTCGCGATGCAAAGTCCCTGGCTTTGGACTTGTTCGAACTCATCCAAACATATAGTGCTATGTGAACTCTGGAGGAAACTAGACACCATGTCAGTATACCCACGCTAGTAATTGAAGAACAGAGAAGAGAAGATTTTGGGCTTACTCCTTCACCGAGACATGGATGAACACAAATGTCGTGTCACCTCTCTCCTCGATAAGCGGCGAGCACATATCAAACAAATAAGTTGGAGCCAGCTCTTCGATATTGATTACCTCAACTTCTGCAGAGAAAGAAAGAGCAGACCTGAGCTCTGCCTTCCGGAGAGGTCTTTTGGCGAACGCAATCCAACCCATGATTGACTTCAGGCGGGAAACGGAGCGATCGTCGAAATGAGAAATGACCTTGGTAAGAATTTGCGCATAACTCCTAGCAGTTAGTCAGGGTTCTCTGCCAAGTATTTCCAAGAGATACGCACAATTCGCTTAGCTCCCTAGGAAGAGTGTTGATAGCATCTATCACTTCGCTTTTCTTTACAAACATGTTGTTCGTCAGATAATTCAGAACAAGTCGGGCCCAAAGAAACATGCCTGAAGCTTAGTTAGCCAACCCCCTTTGCCAGTCTTGTGCGACTTGGACCAACCATCAGCCTTGCTGGCCAACCTGAGTTCCAGCTCTTTGAGTTCCGAATCTCTGAATTCCATTCTATACTTTAGTTTCCCCAGCCTCTTTGCAGCATAGGCAGCAATGGCCTTCTCCAGTGCCGCCTTCTCTTCCGAAAGTGAAATGCTGTGTTTCTGTTTAAGCTTTCTTGCCACTCCTGGCGGCATACGGCTCGACACCAAGACCTTGCAGACCGTTGAAGCAGATGCGAATGCCTTGGATACCATTCGTTCCAGGAGACTGACTACTTTCGGTTGCTTCTCCATGTCGCATTCGTCAAGCCCATCGAGGACGATATGGATGTATGTTGTCTGCGCCGGATTGACGGCAACTGCCCCAATCACTTCAAGAATTAGGCTCTCAATGACCTGAGCTGACACAGGCTTCTTGTTGAGAATGAATTCTGTGTGGATATAAGCGACTAGATCAGCATTGTGTTGAACAAGTTGTAACAGAATCGACCGAATTACTTGGTCGTACTCTATGGATGATGCTTGCGAATATGTGCAGATGTGAGAAATAGTCAACGACTGTGCCGAGGATCTGAGAAATGTGATGATTTGACTTGCCAGGACGCTCTTGCCCGTTCCGGGATGGCCATGAAGAACCAGGAAAGGCGTTTCCATGCTGCACCTCATCCAAGACGCAATCCTCTTTTGGCTTAATATCCAGTCGCATGTCTCAGGATACTTTTGAGGTTCGGCCGTTATGGTGTCAAAAATCTTGGCCTGCTCGTTGTTGTCAACTTTCAGCCAACCCACAATGTCGATGAACTGGGGCGCGGTGCGTTCTTTTTCTTCTCTGTTGACCTTATCTGCTGCGTCACGTCGCAGAGCATCAACATCTTCTTTGATCTTCTTCATTTGCAGATGTCCTACAGCATTGGCGGTACTGTCGACTAGCTTCTCGTGAGCCTTGAGATCGTCAATGATACCATCAAAGCGGCGCTCAAAGCGACCCCAAGATGTCATGAAGAACACTTTCCAGCCTGAGGTAAGGGTTTAGTTTGTGCTAGTATGTTGGATAGCTAATGATCTCACCACTTCTGCGGACAAATTTATAGGCTTCTTTGTGAAATTTGAGAATGTCTGAGTAAAAGATGGCAAAAGTTTGCTGGACTTCCACGTTTTGATAAAAAGTATGGTGTAGGATTTTGAATCTGGCCAAGGGTTCTGCTATGCGAGCGTATGCTCCGATGATTTTGTCAAATGCATCAACATAGTCAGACGAGATCTGGTTTAGCAAGTGAGACTATTGTCAGAAAGCAGGCTCTAGATACTTATTGCCAGAATAAGATTGCCTCATACCTTTAGTATAAGTTTAATCGGGGCCCATATCCAGCCCATGTATGGAGTTCCTTCACAGGCAACTTCGATCGATTTGGAGTAGTGCCGCAGGCCGTCGAACAACGGGGTCAAGCGCCGCATGTTTCGGAGCAGCTGCCTTGCTGCGAGTTGGTTCTCAATATCGTGAGCAGCCTGAATCACTTTGTCCAATGTCGTCGTGGCAAAATCAGCACTGTCATTGCTGGCAATGGTTCGTTCGAGGTCGTTGAAGGCATCACGGATGATACGCTGGGCCACAGGCGAAACCCGCGCCGCCAATGGCATCTTATCAACTTGGGTTTATGCCTGGAAATAGATGGAAGACCTGCACTTGGGGGTTTGTTTGCAGTAATGAACATTGATTAAGAAGCATGAAAGCAAACCGGGAGGCTGCTGGGGGATTGTGGAATATAGCAACATATTTGTATCTGGTATTCTCCCCAAGGCAGCCGACTGCTTCAGCATAGCCTCCACTGTCAGCCGCAATTAGGCAAAAATAAGGCAACACTGCGTTGCAATGCATACACCATGAGAGAGCCTGATTCGTTGACATGCTGGCAAGCATACAGGGCCTCGAGTGTTGAAGTACAGAGTGACAAACGACCCGAGCGTTCTTTTGCATTATATGTAGTTTATGAAAATAAGGCGTATACAACTGTGCATTTTCAGAAACAAGTCCATATTGGACGTCATGTTGAGAGAAAAGTCGGTCTTGGTATGGTCAAATTTATTGTGTGGACTCGTCGTGATTTAGGTACTCTGAAGACATTTAGACAAAGTTATACGCGCAGTTTCAACGACGTCGCAACAGACCAGATCTGAGTTTTGGTAAACTCGAGCAGACCCCTTTGATGTCAGTATGGCTAAATGAGCCTTCTGATATTCTGTATTAGAAAAATTGGTAAGCAAATAGAAGATATAATCAAGATCGACACCTACCTCTAGACGTCCTAGGTCATTAGTTTCCGTCTTGCCTGATGTTAACAGAATGCTCGCTAGCTCCCTCTTGAGCTTCTGATTTTTCACGACAACCTATATGGAATAATAGTTAGGACACATAATAGCTTACTAAATATTTCTTGGAAAGAAATCGTTTACCTCCTCGAAAGAATCTCGTACGCAGAATCTTATTGTTGTGACTTCCTTCTCTTGTCCCATTCTGTGAACTCTGGCCAATGCCTGGTCTTCAAGTGTTGGATTCCTGTAACCAATTATAAGCACGAAACTTTCATAAATCTTCCTCCGCACTTATACGTACCAGGTAGGCTCCATTAAGTATGCCCTCGACGCGGCAGTTAGGGTCAGTCTATGTGTGTTAGTTACTAATTTATCATACGGCCATGTGCAGGAACTTCCAAACTTACCCAACAGCACCACAGGAGAGTGTGAGTAACAGAACACGGATCGAAGGATCGTCACGGAACCTTTCAATAACCGTTTGTCTTTCCTTTTGGGGGACCTTGCCATCATAGCGGAGAACTGAGATCCCGGCTTGTTTCAGCCCTACCTCAACGATATCAAGCGTCATCGTCCAGGTCGAGAACACAACACTAACGATAAGTCAGTGATACACTACCCGATTAGTGAAAATAGATTTGACTGGTTGTACGTACCATTTGACATTTCTCTGTATTGTTTGTAGATCATTCACCAGGGCGACTACTTTGCTGGGCAGATAGTCTGATCCGGCTACTTGTTCAATCGGCACAGAAATGGGAGGTGTCTCCAAACTCGCCGCACTCGTTGATACGGAACCCATTGGGCAGGACGGGTCATGCCGACATCCAATCAACTTTTTGTTCCGAGTTGCCTCTCGAACGCAGTCTGGACAAATGAATTGAGCGCATTGGGAAAAGCGAGCGTTCATGACCCTAATTTCGCCAGCAGGACTATACGCGGCGTCCAATGTAAAAGCGCAGCGATGACAGCTGATGCTGCCCATCTCATTGAATAGAAAGTTGAACTGGCTCTGTGCTCTCTGGTTCAAATCTTGTGGCACAAGATATTTCGCGTTCAAGGCCAAGGTATCATGTCTGCTTGGGTAGAAGAGCCCAAGATTGCAGGCCAATCTCATCCCGACAATCTGCTGCAACACACTGAAGGACGAAAACCCTCCTCTGCTGTGACTATCTCGAAGCAGTACCTCATCGATTTGGGCGATGGTATTGCTCCTAATCCGGTTATAGAGCTCTCTTTCGTCAGGCTGAAACTCAACGTGACATGACTGATCATGTCTGGGCGGTAAAATGACTGTCTTTCTGGGCCGCCGGAGCAAAAGGCAGCTAGCCAAACGCTTTAGTCTAACAACCGCCTCATCGGGTCTACCTTTCTTCCACAAATGCGATATATCTGCATCGAAGACCCTTTTCTCATTGTAGGGATATACGCTCAGAAACTTCAGGAGGCTGGCTAGATCGTTGAGGTGGTTCTGAATCGGAGTGCCTGTGACAACCCATCGAGAGACGGAATCAAGAGCACATGCGGCCCTTGCAATTCTTGAATCACTGTTGCGTATGAAGTGTGCTAAATAAAGAAGTCAGTATTTATTTTTCATGAAATTATCAACCCTCATATGTACCCTCATCGAGGATCACCCGCCTCCATCGGACTGTGAACAGCATTGAAGATGCGCGACCCATATCGGCCATGTGCCACTCAGTGGATACTGTATGGTAAGTCGTCAACACGACCATGGTGTTTTCGAGTTCAGCGGCATGTTTCTGGCGATTTTTGCCGTGATACAGGTACCAAGGCATTCTTTGTGGATCTGTGTGTCTACAGTTGAAATGAATCAGCATTTTGAAGTCAACAAGTCAAATATGCGGTAGGAACTGATGATCCTCAAAGCTGTATAAGTACTGCCCTTACGTACTTTTCAAGTTCCTCGCCCCAAGTTCCAAGTACTGCTTGCTGGTCAGTGTTGGTCAACAAATATATGGTGATACCTACATGCTGGTGGAACGATAATCAGTGTCAAACCGCAAGACTCCTTGTTTAGAACCCCAGTCAAGCTGATTGAATCATTCTGTGCAATATTTTGTGAATCCGAGGCAACAAGACTGATCATTGCGAGCGTTTTCCCGAAGCCCATGGGATCTGCGATGATGCCGCCATAAAAGTCAGGAGGTTCATGCGCTTGTCGGTCGCCGGATACTCGATTCGTAAATCTGACCAACCATCAGAAACAGCGTGTAAAAGCAATTGGCCAACGAAGAATACCGTGCCCCCTTTTCGGTCTCTTCTCCCTCCCAGATGTCAGGCCTCGTGCCGTCGAACGCCCAACCTTGCTCTCGACGTAACATGAACGTCAATGCTTGCTTTTGGTGCCTTTCAATAGCGAAAAGCGAATAGTGTCAGTGAAAGGAGTTCTTTTTGAGAAGCCAAGTTACTTTGAACATACTCTTTCATTGGTGTTACTATTGCCAGTGGTTGTGGAGTCTCGGGTAAATCTTCTTGAGAGTCCAGAAACTCCAGCAGTTCGGGCGGCGGTTCAAGATCTTCGTGGTCGAGACAACTTTGTCGTTTTTTCTCTAAATCTAGCGTGTACTGGTAGCCTGTCGGATCTAATGGCGGTAGACGTTGAGGGTTGTAATACCATACATTCCGGTCACAGCCAACAGGATCCTGGAGGTACAACTTGGGCTGGTCCTCGAGCAGTTCATTGCACTGGTCAATGAACAAAGAAATGTCATCAGAACGGCTGCCTTGCCCATAAAGAATAATCTCCAACGAGCATCTGGCTGCAAGGTTCGACCGACGGAGTCGCTTGCCACTGCTTGCCATTTTGGATCCGTCCTCTGTCATAGAGCACACGATCTGGAGTTCTAAGTCTGTATCGGCGAATAGAGCATCTGTAAGAAATGTGAAATCAGGGCTAACGATACCTTGCAAATTAAAATCTTGTGTTCCAACAAATGATGTTGGGCTTTCGAGCTTGACGGCATAGGTGGAGGACTTTATCAAAGGATGTGGTTGATACGTTGCAGTGATGCCTACAAGCTGCAAGAAGGTAGTCAGTATGAGTGTCTAGACGGGAAATCTTGGATATGGATTCGACGACTTACCATGCCGAAACAAACCACCTCTGATTCCAAATCACATGGCTTTGGACTTTTGATGCTCGAGGGAACTTCTTCCATCTCCTGTCGGTTTGTCCTGGGGGGGCATGGAGCAACCACATCACAGTGACTTTCCGGCAACATAGGATCATATAGTGTTGGGACTGGGAGTGCTGGCCTCGAGATAGTTGTTGGACGCGATTCCGGAGCTGGCGAATATATGAACGAGAGTGTCGAAGCAGGCAACATTGGAGACCATGGCAGGAATGTTGGATGTGGCATCATAGGAGCTTGTTGGGCTTGGAATTCTTTTCCTATCTGCGATTGATGATGGTGTTGTGAACCACCATGAGTCTCTGGAAATATCGGTTGTTCGTGGGCGTGGTGAAGGGCAATCTGTGAAGGTTCCCAACCTGGCGATTGGGTAACAGAAGTAAAGGCAGTTTCTTGGAGGCCATTGCCATGACCAGCCATGGGGTTAGGTCTCATGGTAAGTCCTCCAGCGTTTGAGATAAAAGCTTGTGATTGATTCATCCCCCATATGGGTTGGGACAAGATGGGAAAGCTGGCGTTGAGATGCTGGATGGGGCCATGTCCAAAGTCAAGACTCCTCTGTGCAGCACCCAGTTCATGAACCAAATGAGGGCTTCTATGCGTGGGATGCACTGTGTTTCCTCGAGCCTCCCAGGTGGCGAGCGAGCCCAAAGGAACGCTGGGGTGATTGCTGATGGGGGTATTGCGTTGATGTGAAGAGCCCCAGCAATTGTCTGCTGAATTGCTATCATCACCAGACTCCAGTAGCCTGGGCCGCTTGTTCGAATATTGGTGATCGGAGGACATGGCTCGGATGAGAGTCGGTCACAATGCTGCTGTTTTCGTCGCAACGAGCCGTACGGTGTACGTGACAGAAGTTCTCAAGTATGGCTAACATTTGGAGGAGGAATATCAAGGCAACAAAATGAATCAGGCTGAGGCAGTGCATAATGGTTCGCCCACATATGAGTTTGCCATGAATGCATGGGTAGTCTGCCCAATCCTAACCCTAGATGCATGCGGAGCCACATGACTTGAGCAAAGTGCAGAAATGTTCGAAGGCGAACTTTTTTCTACACAACATCAAGACAGAAAATAAGGAAAAAAGAAGAGTGTGAACCTAGCTACGGCAGTGGACTTGGGAAGGGGCGGACCTTCGACGTTGGAGTTGGATGGTGGGCCACATCGGCGTTAGCTGCCAGAACTTACAAGGCAAGTAGAGACCTGGCCCTTCCAGAGTTCCATGGGGACAGTGATACGTACGGACGGAATGACTCCACTCCGTTATCCATGGGGACTGCCTTCCAGGCTAAGCCTCATTCAAAGGGAGTAGTTGAGGTCATTCCATAAGTTTTCCAAAGAGGTGGTCACTGTCATAGCTACCAGGTATTTATACAAGCGTTTCAAATCTCAAGCTCTATAAATAATAGATGTGATTAAAGCTACAAACAAATCCCCTCCTCTGCACCACGAAACCAACTAGTTCCATCTAGCGTAACTAATACATTCTTGCAGATACACTAGTATTTTCTTTTCCGTATACCCTACTCTAGTATGCGTACCTAGTAGCATCACCGTTGCCCGCTCGATCAAGCTTCTTGTTGGTGTTGACAAGCCAGAACCTGAGAGCCCATGTGCCGGCAATACAAGCGACGGCAAAACCGGCATTGCTGGCCATTCCGGTCAGATATCGGGGTCCGTCAGATTTGGGATACAGATATGCCGTGTAGATGTAAGAAGCATTGGCAACGACGTTGACAATCGAGAGACTGACGGATTTCTTTTCGGGAGTAGATCCGAGTGTGGCAGATACCCAGCCCAGAATCATGGAGTTGACGGCATATGCTCCACTGGCGAAGAGGAAGCAGGCAATGTAGCGGGCAGGCGTGTTGAGAGTGACGCACGAGATGATGTATCCGACAAGGGCGATGCTCATGCAAACCGTGATGTGCCAGGTTCTCTCGTTGAATCGTCCGGAAGACATACCAGCCAGGTAACCGAAGAAACCAGAGACGAGGTAGGGAGGACAGGTGAGGACAAGAGTGATAGTAGAATTGAAGCCAAGAGAGCCAACAACAGTAGGGAAGAAGTTGTTGAACGAGCAAGCAGACAAATGCATGTTCTGGATGAAGCAGAGAAGCCAGAGTCGAGGGTCACGGACAGCTTGCTTGAATCCAGCTCGGGCTCCGCTGCTCTCCTGAAGTCCAACAGTATCACGGACCATTCGATCGTGAGCCAGTTGACGTTCGTCGGGTGTCAACCATCGAGTGGTGAGAGGGCTATCAGCCAGGGTGAACATGCCGACAATTCCAACAGCAAAAGTAAGAACTCCTTCAATGATGAACAGCCACTGCCAACCGTTCAGGCCCTGAGCTCCATCAATAGTATTGAATGTCGCAGCGGCAATGAGACCGGAGAAGGATGTGGCGAAGATATTGCCAGAGTAGAGGATGGATAGTCGAGTGGCGATTTCCTTTCGCGTATAGAAGATGGAGAGAATGTAGAGGGCTCCAGGATAGAAAGGAGCTTCGGTAACGCCGAGGAAAAATCGAAGAACGACGAGGTGGGTGTAGTTCTTTGCGAGGGCGGTGCAGGCTGAGACGACAGCCCAGGTCATCATGCAGATGGACATGTAGATGGAAGGGCGAACTCGCTTGGTGGAGATGAGCATGTTGGAAGGAATCTGCATGAGAAGATATCTAAGTCGAGTTAGAAAGTTATCGTCAAGTACTTGTGATTCTATCTTACCCAACGAAGAGAATGGAGATACAAGTGTTGTACTGGCTTCCCACAAGGCCGAGGTGATCCTCAAGGCCATTCAGTCTAGCCTGAGCGATAGCATTTCGATCAAGCTTTCAGATCTGTTAGATAGAAACTCCTCCAGTAAATGATGGGGACACAAACATAGTTGAGGAAGTACATGGCCCAGAGAGTAGGCATGATTCTGAAATCAAGCTTGCGAACGAGTTTGATTTCAGCGGGATCAGTCTTCTTGACAGCTCCAGAGTAGTCCGCCTCGGGGTCACCCAAGACACCATGCTTCTCAATGGGATCGGTGACAGACATCTCGACAAAGTTGTCCTGAGGCTTGGGCTCAATGCTGGTCTTCTTCTGATCCGTCATGATGTATTGTTTGAATGGAGTTGTTGTTGAAGGAGATAGAAGAGTGTGATTGTCTGATGATGAATCTCAAGGAGTGGGCATGACAGGATATCTTATATCTTGGAACAGGACAAGACTGAACCCCCCGGGGCCCCAGACTTTTTCTCCTTCCTTTCCCCAGAATGTCACTATGAGCTAGACCGTAACTCAACTTGGAGTCTAACTTTGCCAGGGAGAACTCAGTCTGGGGAGGCTAGCGGCGGACATTGAATAGACCGGAGAGGGGGAGTCCGGGAGAAAAGCCATGGATGAATGCGGGGGATGGCTGCGGGAGAGGGGGGATGGAGTGGAACTAGGCTCACGAGGCGACATTGTTTTGGTAGGCAACTCCGGTGAACCTTGGAGATGATGATTGCTAGAGTAGTTTGGACGTAAGAATTGATTAATCAAAGTTGCCATTGGTAATTTACGGACATTACTACCCCCCTGGTTCTACATCTCTCGAATCTGCACAACCTCTCTCCCCTGATTCAGAACAACCTGCACGTGTTTTTTATCCCCATCCTTGAAGAATCTATGATTCTGTAATCCATCCAAGAAAAGCTCGTAGGCTGGCATATACCCCTTAACAAACTGAATCACCTGCTCATCTGTCATACCTGGCTTGTGTTCCCTAAGGGCCCTCTCCTGGTCTAGCCTCCACTCATACACATGGATTAGCTTGTCTGTGCTAAGATGGAGAAACCCGTCGAAGTGGTTGGGACCAGTAAAGGTCTCGCAATAACGGGCGAGATTGTCGTTGATGAGCTGAAGGTGGTGGAGCTCATGGCTTGCCAGGGTCTGCGTGAGGTTCGCTTCCGCGGTAGTTGATCGTTTGGCCTGTTCCCATTTCTGTTGAACGGCCTCCTTGGTCAGGGGCTGGAAGCCAAGACACCAGCCTTCAAAGATGAGGACGTCGAGACCATCTTTGAGACTAACAGTTTCCCATTGATCAACAGGGACTCTTCCGCCTTGTCCGTTATGAAGACTCTTATCATAAGCTGGCCACTTCACAGAGTCTGGAGGTGAATCTGTGTTGAGAACCTGATCAAAGAACTTCCTTGCCAGAACTTCATCATGAGTTCCGGGCTGTCCTCTCGATTGGAGAAGGCCGTTGTCAGGATTGGCCTCTCTGAGAGCGACGAGATCCGGATGATCAAGGTAAAAGTCATCGAGAGAGACGACTCGTGTGGTGAGGTTGTGCTGATCTTGTAGGGCCTTAGATAGACTGGCAGCCCATGTTGATTTTCCGCTTCCTTGTAAACCAGACAGACCAAGAACAAATGGTCGACGAGATTGTTTTTTATGGTCTTGAATTTGAGGAACAAAGTGTGCCAGTACGGCGTCGATGGCGGCAGGGTCAATCATGATGTGTTTTGTGAGGGTTGTGTTGTGCTTGGAAGAGGGAATTGTTCTGGTTGTGTTGATTATGAGAGAGTTATGACTTTGATAAGTGAGGGCCCCTCTCGGATATGTGTATCTCGCCGGATATCTCCCCGGCACTGGCTTATGAATGGACGGTGTTGGTCTTCCGTTACTACGGTACCCCAAATACAACTGCCAAGGAGTGTCCAAGTTTCCCCAAAGTGCCGTATTTTGAAAATACCTAAACAGCGTTACACGAAACTACTTATTTCTCCAATAGTCTTGGCTATCTCTTGGGTAATCTGCCCAGAATTTAGGAATGATACACGTATAAAATCAATCGTCCAATGCAATGCCAAGTATTTCATGGATATGTAATTAGTGCTTATGTTGACTTCATAGTTAAGCAACATTGCTTATCCATATCGAAGCGATTGAGCGGCAGGATTCATGATTGAATAGAGAAAATTCTTGCAACCACGACACTGATCGTGATGGTCTTGGACAAATGCTCGTCCGTGCCAACATCCACACTCTCCGCTGTGTTGGATCAGACGATGCTAGCTTGACGACTGTCATGACTCCTTGAACCGCCACGGAAATTTTTAGCATTGAAGAACTGCATCCAGACTTGACCAGGATCATTCTAAAGTCCAAGGGAAGATGCCGAGAAAACGGTACGGCTCAAAGGAAGATATCCACTAGCACCTTGATCTAGATGATCTTCCAACATCATGCCATGATTCCCCAGGAATATGAGGGATCATGTGGGGTAGCGCGCGGAGAGGCGGACAATTCAATGTCCGCGGCTGTTTCAATCCCCGTCGCTGCGTCAATTGAAGTGACCGACAGTGTCGAGTGCCACATCCGTTGCCGGACAATCTTTGACGAGACTTCAATTACAAAAGAAGGTCTTTGATCAAGTGGAATACGGAAATCTTTCATCTTCAATCCAACAATCACATCCTCTACAAACCTATCTTCCTTTCTCTTCAATCCTTCATCTCAACCTTCATCATGTCTCCCAGCGCCATTGAAGCCAAGAAGTCCTACAGCATCGCCTCCATCCCCGCAGATGGTATCGGTCCTGAGGTCATCGAGGCCGGTATTGATGTCTTGAAGGCTCTATCCGATACTCTTCAGACTTTCGACCTTGACTTCACACATTATGATTGGAGCTCAGACACCTACAAGAAGACTGGAAAATACATCCCTGACAATGGCCTCGAGCAGCTCAAGAAGCATGACGCCATCCTCTTTGGTGCCGTTGGCGCCCCTGGTCAGTTATTAGTCTCATCCTATCCATATAGCTCATTGACTAATTATGCATAGACGTCCCTGATCACATCTCTCTCTGGGGACTTCGTCTGGCCATCTGCCAGCCCTTCCAGCAATACGCCAATGTCCGACCCACCCGTGTTCTCCAGGGTACTCAGTCTCCCCTCCGCAACTGCAAGACTGGTGACCTAGACTGGGTTATCATCCGCGAGAACAGTGAAGGCGAGTATGCCGGCCAGGGTGGTCGCTCACACCGCGGCCAGCCTTGGGAGGTTGCTACTGAAGTTGCCATCTTCTCCCGCCACGGTGTCGAGAGACTGATGCGCTTTGCCTTTGAGACTGCACAGAAGCGACCCAGAAAGCTCTTGACTGTTGTCACCAAGAGCAATGCCCAGCGAAATGGTATGGTTCTTTGGGATGAGGTTGCCGCTGCTTTGGGCCCTGAGTTCCCCGACGTTACCGTGGACAAGATGCTTGTTGATGCCATGACTACTCGTATGGTCTTGAAGCCCGAGAGTCTCGACACTATCGTTGCTTCAAACTTGGTAAGTTCTTCTACTCAAACCTCACGGATATGACGACTAACATTTGTAGCACGCTGATATTCTCTCTGATCTTGCCGCCGCCCTCGCTGGCTCCATCGGCATTGCCCCCACCAGCAACCTTGACCCTACCCGCGAGAACCCATCCATGTTTGAGCCCATCCACGGTTCTGCCTTTGACATCACCGGCAAGGGTGTCGCCAACCCCGTCGCCACTTTCTGGACCGCTGCTGAGATGCTTGCCTGGCTGGGCGAGGAGGATGCTTCCAAGAAGCTCATGGACGTGGTCGAGAATGTTTGCGCCTCTGGTGTTGTGACACAAGATCTTGGCGGCAAGGCCACGACAAAGGAGGTTACTGCTGCTGTTGTGCAGGAGATCAAGAAGAGCCTCGGAAAGTCATCAAAATAGAGGATGATGTGTATTTATGTATAGTTTTATATGATTAGATTTTTTTCTGGGCAGCAATATATTCAACGAGTCAAGAGTCTGATACTCCGATAGCATGTCTGTGCAATTTGACAGGTTGTTAATTGTCCATAATTATTGAGGTCTTGGAATTTAAATGTTTAATATCGGATTTTTGAAACTGATGAGTTCCCCGTAATTGTATAGCTTCCTAGTGCTAATGGCGGTCGAGATAAGGCAAATCTTTCGAGCATCTCAAGGGGAAGTGGATATAGAATGAGAACATTGAAGGATGTCTAAGCAGAACAAGAACTACATCTGTCTTGTTGTCGCACCGGCTTTGTTATGGCCTTTCCTCGTTCCAAACATGAACAGTCAAGATTGGGAAGAACAATCGGCTACTTAAAGAACAGGCTCTTTGATATAGAATAGACAAAACAACAATCGACTGAACAAAAACTTCATTGTTCGAGAAGATGTCTTCTAATTGTATATAACCCTCAGATTGTTGGAATATTCCAGATTTATCATTAAGCACTCACAACCCAACCATTCTACGCAACAACCTTTACCAGCAAACCTCAAACCAGCAACCTTCAACCAAACAGGTATCTCACCAACTCTGCCAGAATGTGCAAGATTGTTCTCACCTACTGCCGTTCCAAGAACTGGAAGTGCCCATGCGATGTCCAGTACACATGGTGCGAAGATCTCACCAACCCAAGCCAGTTCCCAGCCATGCCTGATAACGAAGCTTTCGCTCACTGGCAGGCAGGTGAGAAGTGGTGGACTGACCAGCCTGGACCTGGATGCAAGGGCGTCAACTACGAAGGTCCTGTCTACTCCGACCAACTCTGCGCGTTTCACGACCGGGAGGAGGATGAGATTCCTCTGGCTATTACAGTCATTATCTTGATTACTGCCGTGGGTCTTGTTCAGAAGTTGTTCTTCGATCCGGCTACTGCTATGCAGTGATAGCATCAAAAGGTAAGTGAGAAGAGAGTCGAGTGAGTAGGGCTCAGAGACTGTAGAAAAATTGACATTGATTTGATCCGAACTTTTACTTGACGCTTTTCTATTAGATATGCTATGGAAGTGACCCAAAATGGGGGTAAAAACATGCGAGACACCCTAAATATGTACCTAAAGCTTTAACAGGTTGAAGAATTAAAAGCATAACTAAGTATGTTGTTGGCTGTGATGAATTGCCTTCATTGCTGAGTCTTTCTTGGTTGCTTAGAGATTTCAACAGGTAATTAATTTGAGTACAAGATGGTGTTATAAAAACGCTTAAATTGGCCCATTCTTGATAAATGCTATACAAATTGCCGTTGATCCTTGTCTTTTCCATCATCCATTAACAGGTACATCAAATCCTACATCTTAACGTTATCGAGTCCACCTTTCCCCGCCCCGTCATTACAAGACAAAGGCCCCAATCAAACTCAAAGTGATAGAAACAACTGAACCTGCAATGCCCAAAACTTTGGCGGCAGCAGGGTCGTTGACAAGATGGATGAGAATGGCAGCGCGCGGGACAGGACCACCAGCCTCAACGATGACATCCTTGTACTCTCCATAAAAGCTGTCAAGATCGACATTGCGCAGGACAACAGGGTCATTGATAGCATCCGTCAGCGTGGGGTCGTAGATCTCCTCTTGGATGAAGAAGTGTCCTTGACCCGCGCTATTGAGACGCGAGTTGGTGATCTGTGATAGTATTAGAATAAGATAAGAAAAAGCAAAGGGGGATTAAAGGAGAGACCTGGACAGAACTAACCTTGGAGAATTTGGCAGCGGAGACGATGGGCTTCTTAAGAAGGACACCACGGTAAAAGATCCGCTTATACCTTTTGGTGTGCTGCTTGTAGGCCTTGGAAAGGGTGGCAGCGAACTCCTCAGGGGGTTGACCCTTGGGAACAGCAAGGTACTCGGTATGGATCTTTCCCGTGGAAGACCTGAAAAGGGCAATGTAGAATGCCTCAGTGTTGGGTTGGGTGTTCATGCTGAGGTGAGGGGTGGGTGTAGATGTGCAATAAGGTGATGGCGCCACGTGCTGACGTTGCAGATTGAGTGTAAAACTGCAGAAGATTTGGTTTGAAGTGCAAGATAATGCAGAAGAGGATTCACATCATGCAAAGTGAAAACGGTCGAGATTTATATATACAGCAAAAGTGAGCGACTACAGAGAAATACCATGTCAAACTGTCGTTGCGTACAAAAGAGGTTGAAATGTCGGGTGGTAGATATTACGAGTGCGTCACTGGGGAGAAATTACGACTTTGTCTGGAGACAGAGACAAATGAAAAGAATGGCGGCTGGAAGAGCGGACTGGAAATTGCTAAGAATAGAGAGAAACATGGCCGCAGTAGGGGAAACTATGGCAAAACTCCAGTGGTAGAATTGGAAATAGACAAAGTGACTAAAATTCCAAGTGGCAGAGTTGAAAATAGGAAGAAAGAGAGTCGAGAGTTGTTGAATGACAACTTGTTCGTCCACTTCCAATGTCGAGACAAGCGCCGACTGGGAGAGCAGCAGCGTCGTCACAGGTTTTCGGCACAAATCAGGAATGTAATCGGAAGAGGTCATGTGCTAGGAGGAGGAGGATCATCGGAGGGATATCGGAGGGGAACTGTGGCAGAGCAGTTGGTAATTCCATTGATTGAAAGTTGAAGATGTTTCGGCCCAGGTCCTGAAGAAGCTCGGAATAGCTGTGGCAGCAGTTGTAGGAGGGGAATATTCATGAGGAGAACCTGTCCGGCTGTCTAGATTAGTCGGGTAGTATCGGTGGTGGGTTGGAATTTCAGGGGCCTCCCCTCCCCTCCTTCACACGACGTCATCCCTCTTCTGTCATCAAATAAGTCTTTGGCTAGAGACAAAAGAACGAAAATGTGTTGGATCCCCTACTTTTCGCATAAAATAAGCCTGTATCCGAGGACATATTCGTAATAAGGACGAAGTCACTGAATCCCGATCGTCATTCCGCTCAGTCGTCTTGAATCAATGTTTGTCTTTGCGATATTAAAAATAAAAAGAATTTTCGTTTGACTCTCTTTTCTTAATATTTCCTACAAAAACATATTATAGATAGATAGTCTCCGCGCTACTGCTGGTTGCGAGGGGCACAATTCAAGGGACTCGCAGAAAGCCTTACGAGTGAGCCCATCCCATGCTAGCCCATCCCGCTAGCCAGAGACTTGTTTTATCTGCAGGGACAGACAAATCGAAAGCTCCATATACCCTATCTAAATAAAGCCATCGTCTCCCACTCTCAATCTCTATCTCAATCATTCCCATTCCATCCATGCTTCACCTTGATTAAAAGTTGTATTTTGCTATCCATTTCCATCTCTACAGTACAATACACCCCGCTGCCTCAGAACGGCAAACATGCCCCGAACAACTCATACTATACATCCAGTAAGTTCATTTACCCACTTGTTTCCCATTGCTAGGTCCATGCGGAGCCCCCCGTTGCCCCCCACTGTATAAACATGCTGCTAACCTAACCGTTCCTCAACTTACTTTAGACCCCGCCACTACTTCATGTCTTTCTGCAGGTCCAAACGGGCGTTGAACGCTTCAGCAACGCTGACGAGAACCGATGGGGGACAGCACAATACGTGCAGTTCGCCCGCGACTACGCCCACGACTTTGACAACTGGTTCAGTCACTCCGGTGGCCCTGGTCGATGCCATGTGAGTTTCTCCGGCCGCAGCTGATTGCCTCATTGGCTTGTCTGGCTAACGAATGTGATCCCCATAGGAACGCACCATTGAGGAGCTCGTCGCTAGCCTCAAGAAGACTGACATACACCCTACATCCTCAACCAAGGCCGATCAGGGTTCCTTGAACTCCCTATCACGGCGTGTTCAACGCTCGATCATCCAAATTACGGCTTGCGACTCCGACTCCGAATCCTGTCCATCGCTCGAGAGCGACCACAGTGGTAATGCACAGCTCACTCCCAATGCCTCGATTGCACCCCAAGACAATCCCATATCGACCGCCGACTCGATATCCTCGTCCGAACCCGAGCCTCCCATTAACGCTTCAATCCGACAAGCCCTGGCCTTCGATCCATTATATGCAGAAGATGTCATTGCAGCCGTGAACCGGTTACCGGATGACACCCGCAGTATCCTTATACCACCCGAAACTGAAAACGTTGACGCTTCGCCGTCCGGGCCCCCGAAATCGTCTGCCGGATCATCCAAGAAGCGCCCTAGGTCGGGTAATAACTCACACGAGAAGGGAGGCGGCGGCGATCAATCGAAGGGCCGAGCTAGTGGGAGTGGAGGAGGAGGAGGAGGAGACGGTGGAGCTAGCGGAGGAGGTGGTAGTAGTGGAGGTGATGGAGGGGGAACAGGCGGACCCGGTGGTACGGGGTCGGGTGACGACGGAGGTGGTGACGAGACATCCCCCAGCAAGCGGAATAAGAACAAGAACCGCCGTTGGATCTGTCTCTATTCACTTGCATACCCCGACATATATACCGTCTTTAGCCACTGTTCCCCAGGGAACATGACCGAGCTGCACCTATGGAGGCAAGCCTCATGCTTTGACAGCCACAAGTCACTAGAGTGCTAACTTTTGGTAGGGCACATCTCAAGAAACACCATTCGCAAGAAGCAAAGAAGAACGATCCGAAAGGAAAAGAGAACGCGCGGTTTTATATGAGTGAAGAGCAATTGGCCAAGGTCCTGGAAAAGATTAAGTCCTACAAGGATAGGCCCCGGAACCTTGAGGAATGGGTCTCTTATTGGAAGTCCCTCTTTATTGAGGTCTGGTATATCATCTTTCCCAAGGACCAATTCTCCGATTTTAGGGAGCCTGTTTCTGCCTGTATGTTCTTGCCCCATCCGGCTATTCCAATAATGCTAACCTCTGTGCAGTTCACTTGGACAGCGACGAGATCGCTAATCTTGGTGAGCATCTCGTGCAACAAGCGGGAGCGTTAGTCGCACCCATCTACGGTGCTAAAGCGGAGCGAGCCGTCAGGAACAAAACTGTTGCATCGAAAGAAGAGTTTCGTCCAAGTGAGCAGGACACCAAGGACATGATGTCAGAGGCGATCGCCATCGCCTTGCTCAACTCGCCGGCTGCTACGGGAGCCGTTCAGTGGCTCGCCCGAGCTCCGTCACAGAAGCTGGAAGCCGCGGTGAGGCAAGATGGAGACGTGCCGACCGAGTTCGGGGCCGATGACGATGGGTCAGCAACACCTTCAGATTTAGCGGCGCCGAAAACGCCGGAGTCGCCTGCCAGTAGCCGAGATGCCCCTATGCAAGCAGCCCCGGCCCCGGACCCGGCTCCTCCGCCCACAGTCCCGTTCAGATTATTCCCTCAGGGAACCCGAATCACGATGGAATTATCCCCAATCAGGCCACCCAAAAGTCCTCAACCGGGACAGCTTATGCTGCCACCCACAGTCTATTTGGCAAGCATGAACCAAGCCCCATTGCAACCCCCATCTATGCCTTCAACGATGACCGTGCCGAATGATGACATCGCCGGAAATGACACTTGGCCGGGGATGGAGCCTTTGGATATAGACTGGCAACTACAGCCCGCGACACAGCCGCCGGGACAAGGGGTTTCCATGCAACACGTTCAGGAAAAGCCGCTGGGTCAAGAGGAAATGGATCTACTGAACTTTGTGGGTCCGAGCATGTCGGGCATCTAGATAATATTGCGAGATTTAGATCCAAGTATAAAGCTATATTTATTACTATTCATGCATAAGAACTAGGATACTTGGGTTCGCTTTTATGGTCCCCCTTCCTCTCCAAGTAGTTGCTTTGGTGAATAGGTACACTCTGCTCCGGTCCCACTCTAACGAGAAAGGAGTAGAGAAAAGCATTGGATAAGTATTGTACGCTGCGAAGGAGTACCTTCAATGATGCCTGGCTAACGGAAATAATAGTAGATCTTAATACACATTTAGAATGTAAAGGCTACAGATTAGAGGATATAAGCTCAGAAATTATCCTTCGTGGTAGCCGGGATGACGTTGCCAGTAACATTCTGCAACGACAATCGTTGGAAACTGGGCCCCTTATGGGCTGAAAAGGACAGACGAATCCCGAAACCGACATACTGTTACTTCGCTATGGAATTTCGAGTAGAACCTAATAACGCACGTCCGGCAATTCAACAAAGATAATCCCACGTTGGGTCGACGGATGCGTTGAACTCGGCGGCAACGAGATAAGGATTATCGATGGAACTAAAAGAACTCGCAAATAGCTGGTCGTACCACATCATCGACTCTTGACCTTCGACGGGCATGGCCCCCGTGCTTGGATCATGAGGCCCCATACCTGCAACTGGGGCTACAGATCCACGATGTTCTGCGTGAGGACCACTTGTTGGAACAGCCTGATTGATAGGAACGCCTTGGAGGCCAGCTCTTTCTGTTTGGTGTAATGGCGTCGAGGAATGCTGCCAGGAGGTGCCTGGCGGCGGAGGATACTCAGACATCGAAGCAGATCGTGTGTGGTGTTGGTTCGTGTCGTTACCGGCTAGTGTCGATACTTGGATTGATTGCGATCGACCGGTATTGATATGCGCACTTTCCCGCCGAGTTGGCCTTCCTCGACGGGCAACGGGCGTCTGCTCAATATGACTTCTTGGCACCTCTTGCTGTTCAAGGCCCGGCTGATATGCTTGCGGATTTACTGCTGTGAGCTGCGGCGAATCAAGCGAGAGTATTCGAGGATTCAGTAACTCTTGAACTGCCGAAATCAGTTCACCAATCGCCTCGACACAATATTCAGGCCAACTCGTATTTCTTGCGGCTAGGTGATGCAGAGCATCTTTTCCAGCCATTACGTGCCTTAACTGAGTTAGTCACCGTCAATACAATAATTTATAGAGCTTTTACCTAAGAGCGCTTTTAAGTGAAACTTGGTTCTCAAAGGCGGCGTGAACCAGCACAAAGGCACTGATCCAAATTGCCCATGTGAAGGATGGCCATAGAAGTGGCATGACCAGTCTATGTCCGTTACCGTCTCCTCCTAACGCGCAGCGACGCCCGTTCTTTCGAATAAGTATGAAAATCGATTTTGCCGCGGATATGCACGCTTGAAACGAGGATGAGTACGATGGTGACGAGTTTTCGGATGCAAGCCCGGGACGATTCAAGCATATCATGGCTTCGTGTTTTAGGATTAGAAGCATCAACCGATGATTCGGCAAGATCAGTGGTGTACCAGGCAGTACAGTTTCTTCAGTGGGTTCCTCGAAGTCTCCTTCTTCGACCGCATCTTGGATCTCGTTCGACCATCTGGCAAGCTCGGTCTGGACGAAAGCAGTTCGTTCAGCCGTATCCTGTCGTTTCATAATTGACTTATTACGGAGTTCCAAAATTAGACCGCGAATGCGTGCGTGCTTGGCAATGTACGTGAGAAGTTGAAGTTTGTCGGCATCTTCCGTGACATTGGATGGTGATGCATGCTGCTCATCTCCTGGATAACAAACATCGAGGTCATCGTCTTGAATATCCAGCGGCAGGCCGAGAGATTGACAAATCAGTCTCTCAAGACTATACATGCACCAAAAGACCCGTCGGCGAATAGATGCTTCCTCTGCGTTGAAGAAGGGGAATCGCGTCGGGCAGCGATGCAGTCCAAGATGGAACGACATTCGTACAATCAGCCCTCCAAGACGTGACGCGGCATTAAGACAGAGCATCGAAGTAAGGAACAGCTGAATGGCCAAGGCAGCTTGTGTGGCTCGGACTGAAGCAGGTTGGATCAAAGCAAATTGCGAGCTTGCCACAGCCTCATCAACGCTTTGAAACAAGAGATATGCAGGGATTGGCTTGTGCAATGCCGGCCCTTGACGACTATCGGCGAGCGATATGGACAAGATGGATCTCAAAATGGCCTTGTCAAGACTATCAATCCCATCAATGCCTTTCTTCGAGGCATCTTCAAAGATTCGGAGGGTGTCTGGGCCATGGAGAAAAGGGAGAGCCGGATGCCACGATTCAAAGTAGCTTTTAGACCATTCAACGAAATCTTCAAAACTGGGCTGAGGAAGCCCCTCCTCAGTAGAGATTTCATGCTGCTTCCAAAGAGATTGTTCTTGATTTCGACGCGTTGAGGAACCCTGTCGAAGCTGGTCATCTTCACCTGGGATGAGATCGTTGATAGCGGATGCCTCGGTCGACCTGTTGGCTGATCTCCTGGCTAGTCTAAGATAGACCGCACGGATGTAGTGTATACCGCTACTGCTCCCGACAAATCGAGCAACATCATGCTCGCCCGAATCCCGCATCAATCCATATTCGCGAGCGGGTTGTGAGATGGAGACAGATCGTTTCCGTTTCCGTGGTTCGGGGAACCCTGGTGTTGAACAAGATGCTGTTTCGGAGACGCTGTGAGGTGACTGTTGAGAAGCCATCAGGAATAATGGCTGGTATCAAGTCATTATCGCTGGTTTTTTCGTAGCTTAGTGGTGTAAGCCGAGGGTTGTCAATTGATGAATGTGGCGAGTTGAATACAGCGAAGTAGAAAATCAACCCGAACTTGATCATGATTTCTGTTTTTTTCTGGTTCACCTGTCACATTCTAAAGGAATTCCAGTCGGACAAAGAAATCTCCGCCGCGGGGTCATTATTCCGCGCTCAAGACATCATGTGGGGCTTGACCTTCCCTTGCTCATCATGCTCACTGAAGACAGTAGGTCAACAAGACGAACAAGTCTGATAACACTATCATCTTTTCAAAGTCCATGGCAAACGATGGTTCAGTTAACGGTGACGCTGAGAGGGTATTGAACCCGATAGCGTGCGGATACTGCCGGCAGAGGAAGCGGAAGGTAAGTTGTCCGCATGGCAGCGAGATGCATGGATATGGGGATGAATTGGTTTCCTTTACACAAGTCAAGAGACCTAGGTACTAACTGCAGGATTTATAGTGTGACCGTCGACTGTTAGTATCTTTTTCTCTGAATTGTCCATCTACGGCCACCTTATTCACATACTCTCTAGGCCACATTGTCTTCAATGCAGTCATGATCCTTCAAATTGTCGCTACCCTGAGCAGAACAAACGGTTTGACCTCCATCTTATTCAATCCCTATTGTCATGAAATACTAAGCCATAATTCTAGGGGAATGCCAATTGGGTTCATCAACCAGCTAGAAGCCCGATTGGCTGAGACTGAACAAGCTCTCTTCAACGTCCTCCACTCGCAGGAATCAACATCAGCTGGACCTTTTCCAGTCTTGAAACCTACATCTCAGAAGAAGGCTGACAGAATTAAAGAATGGGACACTTTGCCTCTAAGTTCCATGCAGGAAATCAGAACGTGGTATCTCACGAAGCAAGATCAGAGTGATAGTGACGCTATTGACCAACAAATCATCCTCGATACGACATGGCCTCAACAACAGACACATGCACCTGTACCAAGCCCTCCAGTAGTGAGTAGGCCCATTCCTACTCCAGATCCCGAATCTTCTGGACGGGATACGCCGCCTTCAATTTCCGCTGAGGGAGATGCTATGATGGATGTAACATGGGATACCTCTGAGCCAACAGGAAGCAAGGCCAAGGATTTGGGTAAACGTCACCCTCATATGTACTTTTAGCTTGTATTTACGGAGTCTGGTTGATCTTACTATTGAATTGGACTGCAGTAGATGATTCTCGTCATCCCTATTCATTGCATGAATGGCTATATGTCTGGGGGTGGATAAAGAAAGCTGTCGACATCCAATTGCTCCGCCAAACCCAACAGCTCTCCCGGAGACAGTCCAGCTGTAGCATTCACTGCGAAAATATCCCAGCCAGACTCATCTGCCATATGTGCGTGTACCACATTCTCAGCAATGTCTTCTTCCAGCACATCATTTCCGACTTGATCAACCACGCCCCCATCATCCTCTGGCGTCTGTTCTCCGACAGTAGGTGTAATTGCTGACAACTTTTGTTCCAGCTGACCGAGTTCAACCTTCCTCAGAGGAGCTATCAGGCTCCCTCTTGCAACTAGAGCATCCATGATATGCGCTATGTCATCGCGCCATGAATGGTCTTGTAGGAGAGAAGGACATATGACGGGAATGAGATGGAGGAGAAAAGCTGAAGACGAGGCGTACTCTACTTGAAAGGGTAAAAATGCTTCTAAATACCTCTTAGTATTGACATCACTTCAGGCTTTTTGAGAACGCACCTAATAGGTCTTCCTCGGCCAGGGCTCGAAGGATTCTGAGCACTGTCTGTGCAGAATCCACACAGGATTGTACCAAAGACGTCACGAGTGGTGAGAGGCGAATATTGCGAGAAACATGGCCTTGGTTGTGTTCGATATGCATATGAAGTACACACATTATTTGTGGTCGGGTAGTGAGGACCACACACTGTCATTCGTCAGCTCCTATCATTGCTAGGTCGTGAATCAACATACATGATGATATAGTAGTAGCAATCTCGTTACTGTTCGCGATGCTTTACTTATGGAATCTTGAAAATGGGTGCTTATGAGGTTGTTCAGATCACGGTTGAGCTCAGCCAGGTTTCTGAGAATTGACTGGGTATTCTTGATGAGCGTGCCATCAAAGTTCTTCCCTACACCATAAACGGCTGACGGATAGTTAGTGTTTATTCGGCACATACTGTTGACTTGGAAGGGCCATACTCGTGAGAATTCTCGCAATCAATCGTGAGAGTCGAACATGAAGCGTCATTGCTAGAGCTGTTACAGAATCATCAACCTGATACGGCAATTTGGTTGAAATATCCTCGTCTCGAATCGAACTAGTCGCTCCAATGAGGGCTGAAAAATCTCGGTCAAGCATGTAGACTACCCAAAAAACGTTATGACAACGTTTAGAATGCTGTGCGCCAACGACTTCTTCGGGCATATGTCGGTGCATTCCCGCATGGACACAAATACGGAGGGCTTGTCCAATCTGTTGTGAACGTCAGCAGTTGCGAATACAGACAAGGATATTCAAATGATTGTAGGAAACTCACATATTGGTATGCAGCGATCCTCATATCTACTGATTGGAAGAAAACGGCCGCTAAAGTGAGCACCTGAGCTGACAACACAGAATCGTTATCAATGCCTGCCAGTTCCGGCAACATAGCCATGGCTCTCTGAGCAAAGTTGTATCCAGGTGGCTTCTCATGTGTACTTGTTCCAAGCAGGAAAGCTTTTCCGAACGCTAGCATGAGAAGATACTGCGCATACCACAGTCTGCATGAGCGTGCTTTCGTAGGAGCGTCTTCATATAGTTCATGAAAATGGGCGAGGAATAAGTCCTCGTCGATTATGTATGAAACCGGGCCCAGATAGAACTTGGCAGTATTGTATAGAAGAAGGGCGTAGTCGGAGGGCGGTAGGTTGGAGACATCAGGGGTTTCATCAGGCCCAAGAGCTTTCCACTGCATGCGAAATGCTGCTCCATCTAGATGCCATGGTGCAGGGTCGGAGTTCGCTTCTGGTAGATGTTTACCGACGAGAGCTAAGACACGGCGGCAGAATGACCATGATGATGAAGGACCCATGTACCCTGAAACATAAGTTGATATTCCTGTTCTTGATCATAGTAATGCTTACAATATGAGCCATCTTGAGCTTTAGCGAAAGTATAGTCGTTATCAACAAGCGGGTTTTGTCGAAATGCAGGTTCCAGACTCCCATTGGAAGATCGTTCAGGTTCTCGTCGCGATTCTTCTGGTGTTCCTGATAGCACACCTGAGCTTCTAGATATACGTTATAACGGGACCATCTTGGAGCTTACTAGAATTTCGGATGCCATGCGTAGGCGCCACATTGAACGAATCATACTCGGATGCAGATACACTGCCACGACGTGGCCGTAATCGATCTCTTGATGAATTTGGCGTGGGAAGACTATCGTGCCTACTCTCCAAAGCTCGTAGGTAGCTACAAATGGCTTAGAAATTTCAATAGTAAAGCGAATGTGTAGAACTCACCTCTCAGGAACCGAAACTCTTCTATCGTCAACCTCATATACGCATCTCTCTTTTTTGCGAAAGCAGCGAGTACATGGTTGTGCACCAGAGCACTTTACTTTCATATTCCGACATCTTCTACATCTAGAAGACAGTTTAGTATGGAGTGGGAGGGGTAGCCAACAGGGAAACATACGCTTTGGGACATTTCTTGGCTACTCTTGATTGATTTGGCATTATCTACTCCAAAATCGTTAAATCTGTGTTAATGTCAGCGTCGGTACTCTTTTCCGATGCTTTTGAATACAATCCGATGACAATTTAATATCGATTGCGTTGGCGAAATTGAAGTGCTTTGACGGGTAAGTGAGTCTTATCAGACGCTTGTGATAATGTCGGATCCTCATGCCGACCTTTTCCTGGCGCACTTATGCAAGTTAATCAGAAGTCCGGCTGACTAACCGCGGTTTAGATACATGAGGGACTGGGCAGCAAGTGAATATAACTCCTCGGAGTGTACTATTCTAGCATGAATTACATGACATCAGGCGAATTTGACAAAACAATTGAAAGAACTTTGCGATTAATCTTCTCTAAATATGATTGGAGTTTCTTGGTACGCTAACTAGAGGCCAAACAACTCCATTCCTACTTATCTTACATTCCATATCGTTTCAGCAGCCTTATCACCCTGAATGGAATCATCCTGTCTGTCTAGTTGAGCCCTCATTCGAAGTAGGCCATCTGATAGGGCCACCTGGTCTATTGACATACTTCCGAACATGCTCGTCTCCCGCGTGTGTAACATTCACTACCGACGGTACTATCGGTCCACTTTGCCCATCTGGCGTCGCCATAATGCTTGCAGTAGACAAACCATACGCAAACAAGCTTAGAAGAATGCACCCACCAGACTCTGGGGGCTGAAGAACATATGCTCCTCCATAACTGGCCCTTGCGTCTGCTTGCTGGCTCTCACAAAAGAATGCGGTGTTCCATCCAGCAAGGCACAGGTCGTAGTTGTCGTCATCCTCTGCAAAAGGGAACGGTTCCATGTCTCCGCAACCGGTTTGGTCTGGAGCCCATTTGGCAGAGACAATGACTGTATAACTACCCTGTTCCAGAGCTTGGTTTTGTCCAAATGTGTTGTTCGGATCAAGGACATAGTTGGCTGAACAGAATGACTCGATTACTTCCTGGGCCTCGTCAAGGGA
The DNA here is from genome assembly GCA_013623535.1 of Fusarium penzigii. Taxonomy (NCBI): domain Eukaryota; kingdom Fungi; phylum Ascomycota; class Sordariomycetes; order Hypocreales; family Nectriaceae; genus Fusarium; species Fusarium penzigii. The sequence goes on from JABFFC010000031.1 coordinate 55,061, forward strand.
AAATTCAGCATAGCCTGGATGATCCACAAAGCAATAACCCTTTCCCTCATTTATAGCTGTGTTGGTAGGATATGATATTGTTGTAGTCGATGTAGAGGTGGACGTAGATGATGTTTGTGATGGAGACCAAGTCGTCGTAGCTTCAGGAGAACTAGTACTGATGGTTTTGATATTAGTCAACGTTATAGAGACGGTGTCTCCAACATGTGATGGATGAATATAAGCCGTAGTTCCATCTATCTTGGTTTTGGAAATTGTTCTCAGGGCAGGGATAGGATAAGCCGTTTTATCAAGAGTCACATAACCATCGTTGACTGGATACGGTGTTGAATCGTAATAGACACGAGCAGAGTAAGTCGTTTCTACAAACTCTCCAAGTGTGATATGGTCAGCGTTGCCATCGTCTTGATCATCCTCAGCGGGATTGACAGTCATAAGTGGACATGACGAAGCTGTCGTGGTGGCTGTCGCGGTAAGGAAGCAGCCGGTGATAACCTCAGATGAGGTAGTTGTGCATGATGAGGTTTCGCATGATACCCAGTAGTCAGTGACCTTAGACGTGGTACAGTCGCAGCCAAGATATGTATTGCAGACGGTGGCACACGGGGTGGTTGTGCAGACCTGGTGGCATTCGGTATTGGTTTCTGTGGCGCAGTCCTCTTCATCCTCATCATCGTCGTCTTCGTCATCTCTCCCATCGTCTTCGTTGTTCACTGCACATCCAGGACCAACGCAGCCCCCAACTCCAGGGCCACATCCTCCTCCTATACAGGCAGGCGTACCGCCACCACCACCTCCTCCAGCACCTCCACCGGGGGTGCATCCAAAAAGGCAAAGCCCACCACAGCCGGACTTACAGATAGGGCCAGGTGGTCCAACGATGATCTGGATGTCGCCTGGCTTGTCGTCCGGTGGAGGTCCGATATCGTCACCAGCTGGGAAAGCCTCCGGTTTGTATGTATAAGTAATGTCATGAGTAGGCTCCGTCAAAGTGACGGGAGATGGGATGACACTACTTCGTATGGGAATAACAGTAGATGTTGATCCCGTCAGAATGACATTGGAGACTTCAATCACAGAAGTTGTAACTGGTGGTAGAGTGATCTCAACAGTGATGGTTGTCGTATCGTACTCGACAACTCCACTCGTGGTCTTGGGAAACGTCTTTTCGAAAGTCTCGGTGACTACTGGAAAGCTGATTGTGGTCACGGATGAAAGTGGCCAAGGTGGTAGGACGAGAGTACAAGGCGGTTGACAGCTGGCTATCGGGTGTTCCGAGTCCCAAATGGCCGGATCGATGTATACAATATCGCCATCATCGTCATTGTCATTCTCGCCATCGCCTTCTCCATCACCTTCATCACTGCCGTCGTCACCTCCGTCGCCATTTTCGTTACCGTCATCCGGCGTACTTCCAGTTGGACTTGGCTTGCTGGGTGTTCGGCCGCTGTCATCTCCTCCATCATCCTCGTCTTCATCGTCCTTCTTACCATCTCCACCACTTCCGCTATCATCCTCGTTCCCTTCGCCCGGTAGCTGCTGATCCCAATCATATTGATTGATATAGGCATTGACACCTCCTCCACTGAAAGTGACGAGATAATCAGTTTTTGCATCACCATCAATATCAGCATAATGCACTTCTCCTTGGGGACTCACACCCGTGGCGATTGTCCTCATTCGATTCCAATTCCGTTCCTTGCCTGCGGACGGAATATTATCCATATTGCGATATCCAACTGCAGCACCACCATCGTAGTGAATGATGTACTCGGCTTTTCCGTCCCCTGTCAGGTCCGCAAACTGGATCTTTCGACCTGGTTGACCAACTCCCGTAGCGACAGTGTATCCTTCCGCCCAGATTCGCTTTCCGTCCTTGGCTGGGATATTCTGGTTGTTGAGGTAAGCCTTGACTGCTCCGCCATCGTAAACAACAAGATAATCGGCATAGACATCCCCGTTAAGGTCGGCAAATCTGACCTTTCGACCTGGTTCACCGACTCCTTGTGATATGACTTGACCGGGCTGCCAGATCCGTCCACTTACATCTGGAAGTGAGCCAGTGTTGAGATAGGCCTTGACAGCCCCGCCACCATACACTATAAGGTAGTCTGCACGTCCATCACCGTTCACATCAGCAAAGTCGATTCTTGCTGATGATAAGTCTTCGTCCCAGCCAGCGGAAACCTGTCCAACAGGTGTCCAGTTGCCGTCTCCTTCGTTTATCCAAGCCCTGGCCCTACCGCGATCATCGACAGAGATAATATCAGCTTTTCCATCACCGGTCAGGTCTGCGAACCGTAGACTTGAACCCTTGTCATCGAGGATACCAAGGTTCTTCCACATACGCATGCTGCCGTCATCAGCAATGGCAAGGAAGTCAGATAAGCCATCCCCGTCCATATCGGCGAACTGAATCATGTCACCAGTGACTCCCTCAACGCCAGGGGCAATAGTATCGAGGTCATGCCAATTACGTCCGGTGCCGCTGTTGAGGTTGCCTGAATTTCGGTATGCCTTGACAGCGCCTCCCTTATAAACAACGAGATAGTCTATGGCTGTGTTAGCGACTACATCTCGTCTATCTTCATTGGATTGGTCATCAACTTACCCGCCTTCTTATCTCCCGTGATATCGTGTACCCGAGCACTGTTACGAGGTATGCCAGATGGACCAGGCGCAATGATTTCAAGATCCGCCCAGTTCTTCTTGGAGTCGTCTTTGCCGTTGTTTTGCGTGTTTCTAGCCCACTGGACAGCACCGCCGGAGTGGACGATGACATAGTCTGCGTACCCGTCTCCATCAACGTCTTCGAAAAACACTTTTTCACTCTGGGCTAGTCCTGGACCCCATCCTGATTGTTTTTCCACACCTTGGCGGCACCACCTGGATAGAGTACAATCATGTCGGCTCTACCATCGTTATCGACATCTGCCATGCGAATGATGTTGGTTTTTCCGTTGACCTTGGTCCATTTGGGGTTGATTTTTCCCAAGCTTGTCCACTCGTTTGGCTTACCTCCATTGATCCAGGCTCGGACAGTTCCGTCGTAGTCTACAACGATGTAATCTGATATTCCGTCGCCGTTGAGATCAGCCAAGATGACCTTATCCCAGCTGCCATATTCAACAGGCCCACGAATAGTGCCGACTTCTTGCCAAGTACGGAAACCGTTGAAGATAGCTCCCTGCTTCTTCCAAATCCTTCCTCTCATCTTCTCAGAAGCACCGCTCTCGCTAGTAATGCCGATGCCCATTCCTGGGAGATCGTCCGTGTTAATAGTAACAGGGCTTTCTAACCAACCGAGCTCATCGGCTTCAAGAATTGCCTTATACCACGCATTAGCCATTTTCTCATAGCCACTGTCATTGGGATGCTTTTCGTCCCAGAGGTCAACGGCAGTGATGTCGATTGGAACTTTGAGGACATGTTTCCCAGCCTTTTTCTTCTCTTCGACAATGTCTTCCAGTTTTGGATTGAATTGGTCTGTATTCTGTTGCATTCTCGGCTTGTTCGCGCAAATGACTGGTGCGACCAGGACAGTGGTGTCTGGTGCTTCCCGGAGCAAGCCATCGATGATTTGTTCCAGTAAGGCTGGGGAACCTTCAAGGTCTTCTTCCAGATCCATGTTGTTCGTGCCAGCGTGCACAAGTACCACATTGGGACGAGCTCGTATGGAATTTGGCCAGTATGTGTTGATATCTGCCAGACACTTTCCACTGTGGCCTTCGTGGTCATTGTCAGGCATACCAGTGGAGGGATGTTTCTGGGTTCCTATCATGTCCACCTTGATGCCGTGACTGATAAGTTTTTCACGGAGTCGGTTTCGGTAACCTTTCTGGTCTTTTGAACCGTTGCCTTTGGTGATGGAATCCCCAAGTGGCATGATACGAAGGTTGGGAAGTGCTGAGGCTAGTGACGTTGTGAGTGCTAGAAGAAGCACCATCAACAGAGTTGAAGGACCATGAAAGGTGATATACCCCATGGTGTAACCTGATGTGAATCAAGTGTGATAGTAATACTTTTGCTGCAATTAAAGAATGGTTGTGAAGAAGGGTGGTTGTTTTTAGACGGTGAACTATTCCTGCACTTCTGTCGAAGGGTATCTATACTGCTGTTTTTCTTGTTGATTGCAACTAATCAATTCCTAACTCTATAGCATTCATTGCCTGGGGAGACCAATTTAGGATTCAGCCTTGCTCTCTTTGCTTATCTCCTGCACCTTGGATCCGTTTAATATGCTGTTGGTTTGTAGACAACTGAAGGTGTATTCGACAATGCTTGCTGCGCCTCGCCTACTTGTTAGTAGTAGGGAATGATCGACATGATATCTTATGATGTTGGTAAGAAGCCTACAAGATTACAAGCATTATCAAAATACCAATATATCTGCTCTTTGGACTTTATGGCTGTGCTGGTGAAATTGTGTTGGTTCTACGATGTTGGTTGGGGACGCCATGCTGTTGTAGGATTCTGCTTCTTATTCGGGATATGTTGGTTATTAATGAGCATGAAACGAGCATGCAGTAGCCACATATTACGCGCCGAGATGAAGTTAGTGTTATATGATCCTATTTTCTATATTAGAACGTGGCTCTATCATTATCCTTTTAGACACCGTTATGCTAGACTTAGATTGGCTATAACACTGCTCACCTTTCTCAAGTGTTCTTTCAACGTAGGTAGCATAATACCAATACGGTAAGATAGATATCAAGAATTCTGTGAAGCCGCTACGTGCTAATAAGCTTAATTGTACCTGCTTGAGTGGCTGGACTGTTCGGTGCGGGCCGGCGCAGGTGTGCTTGGAACAGCCAGGTGCCTGAAGACCCAACATGATGCTATTTTCATCACTGAAAGGACTTGAGATGTTGGCTGTTGAGGGCAAATCATACCATTGGTTTCTCTTCTTTCCGCACTCTCGAGAAAATGATCAACAATTCCGATTACTACTTGAGTTCAAGTTCGCCTTGTGCATGCCCAGGCCCGAGTGAAGGATTTCAGGATGCAGCACTACTCGATTTGTAACAACATAACGGATATGGAGGAAGTTCATCTTGTTATTTAAACCCAATACCATGCCACAGTTCTTGATAAGCGCCGTTGGTGCTAAATGAAAAGGATCATATTCCTGTAAATACAACTGCCGGCTAGGAACGTGGTCGCGTTGGTACTGTCAACCACCAACCAAAGCATTGCATACGCGCCGAAGTTGAATACGCTAATACATCGACAGGGAATTAAGCGCAGATGATAAGAGTTATTAGGATAACTAGAAAGCAACTTCTAACACAGCGTCGCAGTGGACACTTGCGGAGCCCTTGACCAACAACAATATCGACCTGAGAGCGCAGAATGTCGGGAACACAGCCTTCGTAGGCATCCTTGTTATTCCATGATGTTGGTTCTCTTACCTTTGAGTAGAAAACTGCCTCGCTGACAATCCTTCAGATTATAATGACAGATATTGAAACTTAAGTGTTCTACATACATCGTCTGCTTGTTTATAGAGCTGATACATGACGCTGAACAGAACTTCATACTCAAGATAACTCTATATGATTTACTGTTTTTACCCGACTTATACAAACATCACTTCGATCATTTACACCCAACATGATGTCTAAAGACTACCATGCCTCGTGGAGGTCACTCTTCATCTATTCTTTTCTCGCCTTTCTCTCCCTTTTGCTTTTCTGCACTGGTCCCTCTCAAACCCCCGGTCTCGGCCCTCATGTCATTGTTGAAGAGCGTCATGCCCACCAAGACACAATCGCGGACTTTACCAAACGGGACACGACAACTTATGAACAAGCTCGCGAAAAGGGCGCCAAACTCTCCTGTTTGATGGCCATGTCCCAGGAGGAGGCTCTAGTAGCTAACGGAGGAGTTACGCTCGAGTCTCCGGATTACTTACAAGAAGCAGGACTTGAGGAAGACGAAGGCTGGAATCCCTGGCACGAGGATGAACTAGTTCCATTCTTTCGAAACTATCTAGACCAGGCATTTCGGGGTCTGGGTGCCACTCAGGAACCAATCCACATTAGTTGGAAACACATCTCAGCAGGACGGATATGGCCAGATCCAAATGACATGGACTTTGAAATTGAACCTCCATTCTGCGAGGTAAGTTCTCCATTGACCTTATCAGCCAGACGGCCACTTTCCATGCGAAATACCAAGTGCCTGTATTGGGATCTACCATGGCCAAAAGCAAACTTTGACTCATATACCTGCATACACAGCCTACGCAAGCGTTCTTCTGCAACTCATTCATTCCTGACTCGGGTATCTTGGTTGCAGACAATTCCGTTTCAGTCAAGCATGCCATGGCAAGATTATCCATGAGCCCAGACGAAATAACTACGAACATTCGTCAGGCAAGTGTGATGTTTGGCTTTAACCACTACAATTCCAGTAACTAATCATAAACACCAGTGGAGTGACGCGGCATGGATGCAATGGGTCAGTCAACACGTTTTCTACATTCTGCATTTCTTCCAAACCCTTACTGTCGCCATCTTTTAACACGTCACTGCTAACTCGTTAACTTGAATAATCACAGACTTTTGCCTGCAAGCACTACGGCGGTGACATCAAGAACCTAAAGTACATCATCCGATCACGAATCATCAATCACACAACTTTATCCATCATGTTCCAGGCTCTCATCAACGTCTTTGGTGAAAGTCCAACCATCGGAAAGTGGAACAACCGCTTGACGATCGAGGCAGACAAGAATCCGGACGAGTTCCACGCCATACTTGGTACGCCAAATGGAGCAGCTTCAGCATACGTTTTGCTCAACCACAAAGCGAATCTGGGGGTAAAAACAATCAACAAGGTCGACATATTCATCCCGAATATCCCATACAGCGTTATGAGCACCACTGTGACAGATGTGGCAGAGCAGGCAAAGATTATGGTCCTGTTCTACATTAGCGACCCATGACTGCAGTCGGCTGTGAGATATCGTGCTTGCGGGTTATAATTGCCAACAGTAGGACTTTGAGGGGATATCATTGAACATGCATAGGAGTTAGGAATCGTTAATAAATCACAAAGTGTTTAATCTTCACGACCCTTCCGCTCACATTCCCGCATTCGATCGAGAATATTATACGTGCCTCCCCTCTCTTTCCGAAGCTTGGCTTTATGGGCAGCAACCTCTTCCGGCGGTAAGATGCTCTCCCATGCAAAATAATAAAAATGCTGGTTGTAGCCTCCGCGCCCTATGCCACTTGCTAAACCCAACAGGTGCAATCTATGCTTATCCCAGAATGCAACTCCGAAGGGACGGAGGGAGTCAAATGTTATGCCAGGGATAGGTGACTCTGGGTTGCTAGGCGCTGAAAGCGAACGAATATGGTGCATGCCGCAAGACTCCATCCCCAAGGATTGCTCAGTTTGGCCCCATTGCGAAGGGTCACAACATTTGGGAAACTTGAGCGGTGTACCGTCCTGTTTGAGAGTAGGAATGAACTCGCTACCTCGCCAAAAACCAGGCATATTCCAGCCGACATACTTCATCTTTTTCAACGGTAGCGTTACCCATCTAGCACTCGCTACTGCTGAAGGCGGTCGGGGCAGGCGATAGTAGATATCTTCAAGCGCATCTCCGAGCGATTGCAGGTAATGCATTGCAGTTGCGATTTCCTCTCCACAATAACGTGGGACGTGAGGAGGTTCAAGCATATCCCCCGTTTCCAACTTGATGAGCTTCTCGATATCTTCATTTGACCAGGATTCCATTTTTGCCTCACTGATAAGTAAAAGTTTCACTTCACCTGTTAACTGGATCGCCCACATAGCACGCAGCGCCCTCATTTCTTCTACCCAGCCGGGTTGTCCTGCGTCTATCACGTTGGCAGGCGTGCCAAGAAATAGTCGATCCCATGCCGGAGTGATAACGTTTTCGTCGGAGCCGTAATCGTGCGTATAATGGGGTTTGGGGTTCAGAGCGTGCATTGGCTTAAAACTGGGGTCTCTCACTCGTTCCAGACACGATGCCAAACATGCTTGTGACAGAGCAGCGAGTTGAGATGCTGTCGCAACAACAGAACGCAGTACTTCTATCGACACAGCTGGGTTGGATAGGGTTCCAGGGCCCAAAGACATGGTGTTGGGTTGCTTCCTGGTAGAGTGACGCAGCGCGCTGCGTAGAAAGTCGACTTTGAAGTTCTCTAGGTTCTTGAAAGGAAGAACTTTTGAGCGCACGAGAATTACTGCGCGTACTAGTTCTCGCATCTGGGGCACCATCACCGTATTGGGGCCAGAGAGTATACCCTCGATTATTTCGAGCGCATAACTGTTGAAGAGACGCCATACTTGGGGTGATGCTCTCATTAAGTTCCAAAGCGTGTCAAGAGTATAAAGATTGCTGACAATTGGGAGGAGTAGTTCTGGGGATAACGATTCGAATGACGCTGGCTGGTCGGGCCAAGATTGCTTGGATCTAGACGGGATGTCCATTATGGGTTGCTTGATAATGTGTGAAGATAGTTCTGTGAATGGAGATGAAGTGGGAGAGAATTCCGAAGTGGAGGGGCAGACATCGGTGACTTGACATAATAAGCAAGGTCATATTAGAGGCCGCTGTTGGTCCTTCCCTGCATCTAACGAATCAAGGTCATGCCACTCTTGGCGGCTAGTAAAACACTTCCTCCTGAGCCTTGACATATAACCAATAAGACGTGAGTAATCAAGTATAATAAGCCAATGATAGAACTAGACACACTTATCCAAATATCCTACGGCCAAGTTCCTTTCTCATAGCAGCAGCCATATGCTGCGTCCTTTCCACCGCTCCGCGATTCTCAACTGCCCTTCTATACAGATACCCTACACACTCCGCAACCGATCCCCACGGGAGACACTTGAAGACGCGAGGTATCATCGCCGGGTCTTTCGAAGTTGCTACAGACTTTTCATAGTCCTGTAGCAGCTTGCAACTCAGTTCGTCCGCCATGCCCATGATTTGTGCACACTTCATCGAAATCACCGGATATCCAGCTTCCACTCTCTTCGTATAGGTTTTCAATGCCTTTTCAGCACTGGCAGCGTTATGAGTTGCAAGAAACAGAGCTGCGCTGGGAAATTTCAAACCTAGAGATTCCAGCTCTTCGGGTAGGCGACGTGAAATAATCATGTCAGCGATATCGTTGTAAGAGCAGTCCGTTTCCTCCTTAGTTTCGTGAATCAGGGATCGGATCTCGTTTTCAATGTATGCGCCCCGAACGAGCTTGATACCAACAGTCCATCCTTCTTGGGCAGCCAGTGTAATATGTCTCTCTGCGTTAGCTCTGGCGCCTTTGAGATATGCCTGAATGGTGTTGTAGACCAGAGCTTGGCCATTGCGATTATGCTTCCTCATCAGAGCAATAGTCCAGTCGTCGACAGCTCGTTGTAAGGCCTGCTGTTCTGCGTCAACCCAGAGTTGACAGCCCTTTCTTCTTGTTGCATCGCAAATCTCGTCTAATGCATCTTGGAAATAATCTGGCATTGGTAGACCAGCTTGCATAGCGTCCACTGCTACTGGGCCTGCCCCCGTCAACCTATGTGAATATGTTTAGCCGAGATTCGTAAGAGGTTCGACGTTTGCTCACTTCAATGCTAAAAGATCCCCAGACTCAAGCATCGCCAAAGTGTCGAGGTTTCCCTCTTTCCATTTATCAATCGCCCTGTAGCATTGTGGCCCGTATTCTTCCACACCAGTCGGTGATGCAATTTCATTCGGGTCCAATACAATCTCCTTTGAATATCCAAGAATGATACCATGGTACCCAAGCTTCTTAATATCTCTCACAGTCTGCGATACTTGTGTTATATCTGTGCCAGCACAGAAGTGATTATAAATGGTCCACCTGAAGAGTTTGTTTAAAATGGGATTCCTGTCTGCATTTAACAAAGGCGATTCTGATCTTGTACACAGGCCGAGGAATGCAAGAGACGGTCTAAGTAACCAACTGGAAGACATGACAGTCGTCAAGAAAACAGACCTCAAGAGTGCTTGGTTTGGGATCTTGGAAAGGGCACATTCTTCATGCTCTGAAGTGGTAGGTTGCCGAACGGTTGCACTGACAGCCGTATCACTAACAAGTCGTTTCTGTTGCTGTTGAATATTACGGAAGGCAAGAGAAAATAGAAGTCTTTGACGGGCAGTAACAAGTCTAGGCTGCATGATTCGTGATGACATTTGATATGATGATAATGAAGGAATTACCTGGCAAAATGATTCACTGATAGGCAGTTTAATATACCATGATCCCTCATATCAATAACCCCTCAAACCTACATTCCGGAAGCAAGCACCGACAATCCTATCTCAGTAATCCTCCACAGACAAACGTGGCATATGCGCGGGGAAGCTTCTACCATCATCACATGGTCAATGATAATGCAGCCAGGGACGTTTTGAAAATGCCATTGGGCAAAGGTGCTGATCAGGTGTGTGACATGTCGGATGGGTTATCATCGGCCGAGTCTTATCAGGCATTTTGGAGGCAGAGTTGGTGTGTCGGAGATTTGGAGTAGGTCGGGATGAGATTCCGACTACTTGGTTGCAATGGCGGGTTAGATACGAGATCACCTTGACAACAATGGATTTAAGCGTTACTGAGGTAACCTGTTCATATTCTTGTAGTATATGTGCGCTTAATACAGAACAATAATTCATGCATCAAGCTATTTCTTTGGAACTTATCAGACGGAAGATACTGTTCGTATGGCTTAATGTGGTTCTCGTTCGTCTAATCAAGTTCAAGATAAAATCGACATCAACCAATACACTATTGATTGCCTCGACAACTTGGGCCTAGGACGCGTTTAAAAACTTCAAGTACAGAGCACAAGATTTTGTTCATTGAACGCCAGAAAGTGTCAAGATATCCAACATCTAGTCAACAAGTGTGCGATGTGCTACTATAGCTCCGGGGTAGCCCAACAATGTATTCAGCTCCAATACAAACAAACTTGCTTGCGCTGTGCATTTCAAGTTCATTCATAATCGTTGCTGATCAAGGTATGTTTATACCATTATTCAAAAAAGATCATATCCAAAAGTGACGGAGGTTCATGATTCGAGCAACGGTGACACTCGGATAAGAATCAACAGCAAGCTTGTCCAATCTTCAGCACGAAACAATCCGTTGATATACAGTTCCAGTCAAGTCTGCCTGAATTGTTTACGCATATGCAAGCATCATATGATGCATAAGGCAAAAAGACCAGCAAAATATTGCTCTGCGGATATGATCCGCAAGTGCCGTATGGGGTGAACCGGGATCGAACCGGTGACCTTCAGATATAATGATTGAAGTTAACCTCGTTGAATAACGACTTCAGTCTGACGCGCTCCCAACTACGCCACCGCCCCGAGCTTGTTATTGGAGGTGAGGACGTGGATAATTCCCGTCATGCTGATGGGGCGAGGATAGTGAATCCGAGATACGAGTGTCAGCTATTAATGTCACTGTGCCGGAAGATCAAGATCGAAGAGCATCCTTGCACTTGTGAATATTGACATAATTAGCTTGGGGGTATGGCATTTATGGTAATGTCCAATATCATTGCTAGTATATGAGTAGTGTACATGTAGAAGTCTGACTCTAGGACTATTGCTTCAAAACAAAGAAAACAAATCTTGTGGGTGTGCCACCCTTCGTATCTAGAACTTATGAACCTGATGCTTTGAGAATCCCAATTCACCCAAAGCTCCCGAGTTCCATTTTCCCACTAACGAATCCTCCATCGCCGGTGGACCACAGACAAACACCTTTGTATTCTCCCTCGGCGACGGCAGAACCTCCTTCAACAACTCCTTTGTCACATATCCCTTTCTGTACGGTGAACCCTCCTTGGGATGGCTGACAGTGTAGATAACCTTGAGCCGACCAGGATGCTCGCTGGAGAACTTCTCAAACTCTTTCTTCAGCAAGACGTCCTCGTCGCTATTGACGCCAAAGACGATTGTCATGGGAGTCTTGTCCTCTGGATTTCGGAGGATGCCTTGGGCCAGTTGGTAGATCGGTGTGATTCCTGCACCGCCTGCGATGAGGGTAACGTGAGAGTACGCGTTGGGCTTCCATCTGTAGCCGGGGATGGCGGCGGCAAAGAGGAGGCTGTCACCGGGGACGAGGGAATGGAGGTGGGTGCTGGCCTTTCCGTCGGGGTACTTCTTAACAAGAAGGTCGATGTATCCGGGCGTGTCTATACGATTGATTAGTGTATTGACGTGGAAACGAGAGATAATGGGTATGTACCTGATGGCGAGATGGGAGTATAAGGCCTTGGGACTGGGCGCCAACCTCCCTTGGGCCAAGAAACAGTTAATAAGGCAGCTGTCACATGTTAGAACAATTCTATTTTGATAGAATAGACCGCGTGAATGACTTACAAGTCAATGGTAGACCACTAATATCGTCCTCATGAGGTAGCTTAAACCTCAATTTCTTAGTGTTATGGTTGACCACTTCCGAACTATCCAAAGACAGATATACGAAAGCCGGTCCACCTTTGAAGATCTTTCTCGGTGCTTCTGATTCTGCAGAGGCGTTTCCAGAAACGAGTCTGGACATGATACCAACGCCAATAACACCAGCCGCCAGACTGGCCATGACGGGTTTTGTAGGGATGAGTCGAGCAGCCATGATGGTAGGGGATGTCATCAAAAGTAAAGAAATAATAAGTTGCAATGAATTCAATGTGAGTTACCGTTAAACACAGAATGAGTGGCATTTTTTATCTATTTTATACAAAATTCCATCAAATGGCAAATACCGGCAGATTTCCTTCTCGGTCCCGACGCATTTCTATCGGACAAGTCCAGAATGTCCGTGAAACCGACGTCCGAACCGGAAAAAGCAAATCCTACTGGACGAGAAAAAATCAGGCCACTAACACCACTGAAGTTTACGGGCCACTAACAATCAGCCATGAAATACCGAATCAAGAAATTTTATCGACGGGAATAGGTTGGAGAAGTGGTTGATGTTCCCAAATGCCGAAGGAGTAAAAAAATCCTGTTCCTTTTGTAATTTACAGACCTGTACCTACATGATACAAGATGGGGATATCTATAACCCAACGCCCTATTTTTTTCCTTTGACCGTGATTAAATACAATTACACCAGATCCAATTCCCTATCCACATCCTTTGCGACCTCAATCGACTTTTCCAGGACCTCCTTTTCGCGCTGCGACAGCTCAATCGCTTCTTGGCCAGCCATACAGCTCATGTCCTTCTTTGACCCGCCCTTGTGCCATGTCTGGTCAATCATCCAATGTGTCGGTACCTCGAATTCTGTCTGGTTGACGGCCTTGTTCTTGAGGAGGCCGCCGTTGTACCATAGAAGACGGTCTGTTTGGTCAACGTGGGCGATGACGAAACTACAGACGCGGACGTCGTTGTCGGTGTCGCGCCGTGTTTTCTGTCCTTCTTCCACCAACTCCTTCTTCTCCGCTGCTTCTTCCTCCTTATCTTTCGCTTCCTCTTGTTTCTTCTTTTCCTCCTCTTCCTTCTCCTTGGCGTCCATCTCCGCCTTTGACGGTCTGAGCCACCCAACTATACCACCGTAATGAGGTGAAAAAGAATAGTTCGACCCAGTGGCTTCAAACCCAATCCAGTACGTCTCCTTATCACCATATGTTATCTTGTACGTGATTTCGTTCCGAACAGCCTCCGAGTTCTGCCAGCCAGTATGTAAAAGCCCAACCAAGACATCCAGTCTCCTCTTGTCCACAACAATGACTCCGGAATCCCCCTCCTCGGAATATCTCTCCGTCCACACAAGGGAGTTGTTCGTCTCGTCGCTGGGATGCTTAATCTGCTCATGCCACCAGTTGTGGCGATCGGGAAATCCTCCTTTCCAGAGAAGTCGGTCGTGGAAGAGCAGGACACCCGTCTCCTTGTATCGATCTTGTAGAATGAGTTGGGTCGGATCTTGGATAAAGACGGCGTCGGCGTCGAGAAGGATCACTTGTTCGAAGGAGCTCGCCAGGGCGGCAAATGGTTTTATCGCCCATCCTCCCTCTGCCAACTTGAGTGTCGAGTCGTCAAAAACGGTCAAGATATCCAGCATCTCAATTTCGGTTCCTGCCGAGGCATCCTGCAGTGCTTTTCGACCGGCAGCCGACAAATCATCATCACCGGCATAGACGACTTGGATTGGCAGTGTCGTTTTGTGCACCCTCGTTAGGGATGCGATTAGATGGCATGCAAACCGGAGTGTTTTGTCACCCGTGGGTATGACAATACCAGTCGGGACTTTGATAGAGGTCGATGCATTGGTCCCATTGTAAAATAAGCCGAGTCGGTTTCGAATGTCAGCCAAGGGAGGCGATACTGCGTTCTCCGAGATGGGCGTCAGGTAAGGAAATAATGATTGTGCGGCTTGAATAACAAGTTCTGCGGCGTCTTGATGTTGCTCTCCTGTCCCATGAACTTGCGCATAATCTTCCAATTCCTCAATCCAGGTACGAAGCAATTGCGCACGCTCACCAAGTTCACCAAAAATATTTCTATACGGTCGTCGCAATGGATAGTCCAAAAAATACTGAGAGTTTAATCGGATATGTTGGAAAGGATCGTCGTTTGGTCGGTGTACATTGGAAACCGTATAATCGGATTGAGCAGAAAAGCTGGATAGGGAAATGTCGTTGTACCGAAATGCAAAGATGGTGAGTAACCATATAAAAGCTGCGACGGCCGAGATTTGGACAAAATGCGCGTTTTTGCGCAAAGCTGGAAAAGTGATCATGGCGGCCAAAAATGAAGCATCACGAAGCCATGGAAAAAAAAGGTCCGTCCAGAAAAGGAGGTAGGAAAGAGAAGCAAGTAGAGAGGTAAGACCCGTGGGGTGACGGACAGCGACTTGATAAGGAATACTTGAAAATAAGCTAGAGGGAAAAGTCGACTCCTTTTTTTATTATTTTACTTTTTGGTCCCTTTGGCAGAACTTGTTATCTTGATGCGTCACTAAATCGATTCTGGCGACTTCCTTCGAAGGAAGAAGCGGGTCGTCTCATTGAGGTACATACGCGTCCTTGCGTCCTCAAGAATAAGTGGCGTAGGATAATGGAGAAAAGGAGAAAAGGATTCGTACGCCAGAGTCAAATAGATTGTGAATCTAACGAGCGGTAGCTTGCATTGGCTAGTCTCGCCGATATCTGTTTCTTCTACTGTGCATGTTACGCGTATCTGGAACAGCCGGAACAGTGAGCCGCAGCTGCAGCTGTAGCGTGTAGCTGAGTTTGAAGTTGAGGTTGAGGTGCGTTAAAGATCGGCTTTAGACTAGACTTGGTTAATGTGGCATCATTGCTGACAGGATGTGAAATGAAGTGAGATTGGGAGTTGATGGTGTTAACGTGCTTGTCCAGTCAGACATACTGAATCTTTGATCTGTGATACTACGATGGACTCTCAACCCCCATTACTTATTACCCCCCCTTGAAGAGTTGAAGAAAAATCTGTCTGTTCAATTCCATGATCAAGACACTCATCAAACTAGATAAAGAATGGTAGATCTGACAACATCAAACGCACGTAATCTTCAGCAGGGATGAATGATGAGATGCTTGTTGCGCGGCATGTCGATATCCGCTTTACCCACAACCCGGTCTTGGCTGGAACAGGGGGAGATTGACCACGATAAGAGAAGAGTTGGTTACACGGCATGTAGTAAGCAATAATTCATTTCTTATTCAAGTTTGAGAATGTGCGACCGTGTTGTCTTGTACAGACTGGCCAGCATACAGTATTATTACAAGTCAACGGGCTGAGTTTCTGTTTGCAATTCATTACTGAAGTATGCCGGGAATAGCATGGACAAGGACAATACAAGATTGGGCTAGTAGCAAAAATTAGTGACAGACTATCGAAACAATACATGGGTTGTATTGTTTTGTACAGTAAGTAGCCCTGTTCGCCCTCATCGATCTTTTATTCACCAAGTCAATACTCACATTAAACATGAAAAGATGTTTGAAACTTGACAATGTGGATAATGAACTCGCCTGGAATGTCATGACACGACGTTCGACCTCTCTCACTAATTATCACTAATTCACGAGTTGGCCAATTACATTCACCTATCAAAAACGCCATATTGAACAATGAAACGCCTCATCCGTCTGAAACAATGTAGAATTTCACTAAAACGCCAAAAATATCATCCACCTACGTCTATCTCAATAAAACATCCGACTTCATATCATCAAGCCGTTGTACGTTGCTTCATGGCCATCCATTGTGTCCCGTCCAGCCAAGCACTCGGCGCCCAGTGAATCCAACCCCGCCCCCGCTGAACAAACAGAGCCTCTTCGACTCCAATCCCCCTCAGTAACCACCTGACCTCATTTCTCTATCTACAGGTATCTAGCTATGAGTACTCGCCCTCATATGTGAACATCCAAGCCCATCACAAAATATTCCTAGTGCATCTCATACACATTTAAGAACACTGGTTCTATCACCCTCTAGACCATGCCAGCCGATCTTGATAAATCCCTCCTTGATCGGCTCCAAGCCTTGAGAGGTAGCAGCGTTGAGCCAGAAGCACCCTCTACACGGTAAACTCACCTCTCACACCCATCAAAACCAATACTGATACTAACACTCATCCAAGTATAAATGTGGACCTTATCGAAAGAAAGAAAACACCAACCCGCGAGGACACTCTAGCTGCACGCCTCAAATCTCTCCGCAATCAGGACGAGGCCTCACCATCTCCTAAAGCTTCACCAAAACCACACGAACCAACACCCAAACCATCCTCCACCAAGACCCCCACGCAGAAACCCCCGAAACAGCCCGTTCAGGACCAAGATGATGAAGATGTAGAAGCCTTGTTCCAGACAGATGATCAAACTCTTCAAGAACTTCTGGGGGATGTCAAACCAGATGAGGGCTTCCAAGTGGAACCAGACGATGCCAAAGTCAAGGCTCTTCTCGAAGAACTCGCAGACTCAATACCAAAAGACGAGGAACCAGAAAAGGATAACGACAATGACAAGAAGAACAACGATTCAGATGACTCTGATGGAGAAGCCATGACCCGTGCGGTCGATCAAGTCATGGCCCGTTTCCGCGATGAAGCCGAGCTAGACGAAATCATTAACAAGAAAATCGCCCCTGAATCAGATACTCCCGAACTCTCCCTCCCCTCTGTCCCTGATCAAACTGATCTGCCCTCCATCCCCGCTGACATCGACGACATAACCGCTCGTCTTGCCGCCCTCCGTTCAACCGACCAGGAATCTTTGTCTCTTCCCGATGTGCCCAGTTCCAAACCTGCCGGCAAACCTATCAACCGCCTCACCAGTCGCACAAACTACACAGACGACGACGTCGATAGTTGGTGTACTGTGTGTCTAGAAGATGCTACGCTACGATGTCTGGGTTGTGACGACGATGTTTACTGTACGCGGTGCTGGCACGAGATGCACATTGGACCAAGTGCCGGTTTTGATGAGAGGAGTCATAAGGCTGTCCAGTTCACGAGAGCTAAGAAGGAGGAGAAGAGAAAAGTAGCGCTGGGGGCGTGAAGAAAGAAACATGTTTTCAATTTCAACCTAAAGACAATCTGCCAAATCCTCGTTTCCCATACAACCGACCGATACTAGAACATGGAACCCGCATGCTATGTAAAGACAGATACCTAACGTGACAAACCTTGTTATAACTCCATTCTGTCACCCGAGGCCAAATAAAAGACTAATCCTTCACTCTGCAAGAAACGCTTCCTGCCTCCACTCTTAAGCTGCTGACTGTGATCCGTTGCCGGCTCTGGAGCCATTGCTGCCGGAGCCGCTGACCTTGCCTCTCACGTCCTGCCATGTGGCTCCGAATCGTCGTCCAGTTGAGGCCAAGAGACTCTCTTCCTCATCCGCTTCAGCCTCCTCGTCAAGCTGAGAGAGATTAACCTTGGGTGTGCGGAATAGAGCTGTAATGAAGACGATGAGGAAGACGGCCAGGAAGGCGAACTGGGCCCAGAAGTCCACCAGACCAAAGAAGGGCCATGTGATGGTGACTCGGTTCAGGAATGTTGATACCACGGATGGGGTGCAAACATCCTTCGCATGCCTGTACTTGAGTGCTTCAGAACAAGGTCGGATCAGGTCAGAATGGTTGGTACAGTCGGGCTGCGCTCCAACATGGTCAGGCTCGTTAGCGCAGAATGTTTGTGTGCCGTAGATGGAGTACTGAGGGGCCACCATCATGGCGATTCCAAAGTTGGTGGCCAATATTATCAAGCCAAGCATGACCGTAGCGATGAGGAGAGCTTGAGGAGCAGTCCTGCCCTTTCGAATCTGGAAAATGCGAACCCAGAGGAATCGGATGCCAACTGTGGCAATTCCAGAGATGGAGCTGCTGAAGAAGAATAGCACAAGCAGGGCCATGAGAACGTAATCGACGGGGAATGCCTTGGCAGCCTTGACAAAGATGAAGTTGACGGGCTGGAAGACATGAATCTGACCAAGAATGTAACCACATCGCTGCTTGCAAACCGAGTTCTTGGCCTTGTCGATACCCGTGATGAGCATAGAGACCCAGATGATGATGGAGAGGAGGAGCAGGAGAATGCCTCCAATCAGCTTGATAGGACGGAAGACGGCGCAGATCTTGAGCCATGCCCGGTACACCTTGCTATGACCCTCTCCCTGAGCTTCCGCCGCCAATCTCTCCCGGCGAACAAGAGTTTGCTCCTCTCGCACAAGAGCATCAAGCTCACGTCGATCCTTTCGCGACATACCCTCTTCCCGACCAGTATTGCGCATCTCGAGTTGTCGCTGTCGCTCGCGGTTCGCTTCGAGTTGCGATGCTGTGTTCTCAGACAGCTGAGGGGCGGAGATGGAAGGAGCGGACTTGATGAATGAAATTGGAAGAAGCGCAAGGCCGGCACCGGTGTAGACAACGTAGAGAAGGGTGCCCATGGTGATGAGCAGGCCAAGAGCAAATGTAAGGGCCTTCTCGCCATGATTCTGAGCGATGAGCTTCTTGAAGTAGTCGAGGTCCCAGTGATCCTGGGAGCTGTCGCCAGCGGCTGGGACGAAGAAGCCTAGCAAGAATAGAACGACAACAAATGCGACGAAGAAGAGGGTGTATTTGGCAGCAGCTAGGAATCGGCTACCTAGGCTACGGCCCTCCTCTTCGACCTCGATCTCATCATACTCCTCATGCCAGAAATAGGCAAACGGAATGACGACGAGGCATAGGAGAGTATCGAAGCTGTAAAGTGAGTAGTACACAATCTTCAAGGTCTTGAGAATGCCGTCAACACGTTCAGGTGTCGCCCAGTCCTTTTTGGCACCCAGAGTCGCAGAGCTGGTTGCTGAGACGAGAGCGATGTCAACAGGTAGTAATAGTACGGTCGCAAGTAGAGAAGTCAAGCTGACAATAGCGACAACGCTAACTATGGCGGATCGTTCACGGGGTGCTTGCCAAGTAAAGGTGGTGATAATGGCTGCGACAAGGCAGAGGGCCACGGCGACGCCGTAGGTAACCCATATGAGGCTCGTTTGAACGAGGCCTGCGCTGGCCGTCATGTTTGTGGATTTGATCTCAGTGGGAAGGTTTGGAGATGGTGATGGTGACAGGCTTGGAATTTGGAAAGAAATGAAAGAGCCGGCAGTGTAAAATAAATTGTGCTGGTGTTGCGTTACGTTGCCAGCTATTTGAGATGAAACACAATGATCTGGAGAAAATACCAGACAATCACGAGCCACGAGTGACGTCTTAACGCGTCAAACGGAGAAAAAAGAAAGGGCCCCAAGTTGTGGGATCGTCTGCGGATCAACTTGTGTATCAGGTAAATTGATAAAGAGCCGAACACACACCACTGTTGTAAATGTGAGGCTTGAAGCAGGATCTCATGGGATCCTGGAGAACAGACCGAAAAGCAAGGCTAGAACGTGAGGAGCTCAATGTTGTTGTGACGCAATCAAGATTTTAGTGTGGCTGTCGATTGGATTTGAAGCTCTGATGGAGTGTCGGGTGTTTACGTTCACCCCCATTCGTCGGGTAATTATGCTCCTACAGTGAGTAGCTGCATCCTACATGTGGTCCTTCTAGGGGTGGTCTTTAGACATTGACTACAAGGGTATCATTCAATACAGATTCAAGTGACAGTTCACGATTCACCAATTGAATGGAGCAGTAGATACAATCAAAGCATTAGTTACTTTTTTTCTGTATCAAAGTAAAATGTATATTCAAAATCGTCAGACTTCAATTTGTGAGAGTTCCAACGCTCCTTGAAAATCTATTGTTTCATATGGTAGCCACAGTTACAGCGCAGATGTGCTCTATAACCCGGATCAATAATCTCCCGGCAACAAGCTGGAGCTCTAAGTATCTATCGATCCAGCAATATCCATCAACACTATCGCGATAGACGACAGTAGCTCTCAACAACCTCGAATTCTCTGTCGCAGAGAGAAATGGTCTTGCCAAAATGCAGGCCTACACTGAGCTTGTGGCTCCCACAGCCGTCACACACTCGTTGACCATTTCCCTCACCTCGGCGACTGCCACGAACCTCGTTGTCGCAAAAGGTTCCCTTCTCCAAATCTTCACTACAAAGGCCATCTCGGCCGAAGTCGAAGCTCAGAACCAAGCCCAACACGCGCCAAAGTCTGAACCCGAATTCGATCATCGCGCAAACGACGACGATGGCCTTGAATCTTCCTTCCTCGGCGGCGGCGAGTCCATGCTCGTTCGGACTGATCGAACAAATAACACGAAGCTCGTCCTGATTGCAGAACTGCCACTTGCTGGAACTGTCATTGGGTTGGCAAAAGTCAAGACTATGCATACGAAATCGGGAGGCGAAGCATTGGTCTTGGCTTACAAGGCTGCAAAGATGTCCTTGACTGAGTGGGATCCTGAAAAGAGCACCCTGGAAACTGTCTCGATTCATTACTTTGAGAAAGATGAGCTCCAAGGCGCACCTTGGGAATCTACATTTGGTGATTATGTGAATTACCTTGAGGCCGATCCCGGAAGCAGGTGTGCCGCCTTCAAGTTTGGCTCGCGTAACCTTGCCATTCTCCCTTTTCGACACGCAGAAGAGGATTTGGAGATGGACGACTGGGATGAGGATCTCGACGGGCCGCGACCTGCCAAGGAGCCTACTGCGGTCGTCAATGGAGATAGCGACAGTCTAGAAGCACCCTATACACCTTCATTTGTTCTGCGACTCCCTCTTCTTGATCCCAGTCTGCTTCATCCCGTGCATCTCGCCTTTCTGCATGAATATAGGGAGCCCACATTCGGCATCTTGTCATCCAGTCAGGAGTGTGCGCATTCTCTAGGTCTGAAGGACCATCTGACTTTCAAGGTCTTTACGTTGGACCTGCAGCAGAAGGCCTCAACCACGATTCTATCCGTCACCGATCTACCGCGCGATCTTTTCAAGATTCTTGCTCTCCCAGCGCCAATTGGAGGTGCATTGTTGATTGGCGAAAATGAGTTGTTGCATGTTGACCAGTCTGGCAAGGCCAACGGTGTGGGAGTAAATCCAATGGCACGACAGATAACTTCGTTCAGTCTGACAGATCAATCAGATCTAAATTTACGCCTCGAGGGGTGCACAGTCGAGCAGCTTTCCCTTGAACATGGCGAGCTCTTGCTGGTACTGAACGATGGTCGCCTTGGAATTGTTTCATTCCACATTGATGGCAGAACTGTTTCTGGTATCAGTGTGAAATTGGTGCCGGCAGAGAACGGTGGTCATATTGTGAAGAGTCGTGCGTCAAGTATTACACGTCTAACGAAAAACACTTTCTTTATTGGAAGTGAGACAGGTGACTCTGTTGTGTTGGGTTGGTCAAGAAAATTGAGTCAGGAGAAGAGGCGAAAATCCCGTCTTGTCGACCCAGATCTAGCTTTGGATGTTGATGAAATGGATTTTGACGAAGACGACGACGAGGATGATGATCTCTATGGCACAGAATCCGCTGCTGCAAAGCCCACGCAGGCTACGAACGGAGCAGGAAAATCGGGCGAGCTGAGCTTCCGTATTCACGACAGCCTACTCAGCATAGCTCCGATCAAGGACATTACCAGCGGCAAAGCATCTTTCCTACCGGATAGTGAAGAGGCTACACTAGCACAGGGCGTTGTTTCCGATTTGCAGCTCGCTTGTGTAGTTGGTCGTGGAAATGCTGGAGCTGTTGCAATTATCAACAGACAAATCCAGCCCAAGATCGTTGGAAGGTTCGAGTTTCCCGAGGCACGGGGCTTCTGGACCATTTGTGTCAACAAACCAGTGCCCAAATCTCTAGGCGGCAATGTTGCTGTGAGCAATGACTATGACACGTTTGGACAGCATGACAGATACATGATCGTAGCCAAGGTGGATTTAGATGGCTATGAAACATCAGACGTCTATGCTCTCACAGCTGCTGGGTTTGAAACTCTGAAGGATACCGAGTTTGACCCCGCTGCTGGCCTTACTGTCGAAGCCGGAACGATGGGGAAGCAGATGAGAATTATTCAGGTTCTCAAATCCGAAGTTCGATCGTACGATGGAGGTGAGTTGATTGTATACCCCTCCTTTGTGTCTATACTAACGGTGACAGATCTCGGTCTTACACAAATCCTTCCCATGCTGGACGAGGAGACTGGCGCAGAGCCGAGGGTTGTTAGCGCAAGCATATCAGATCCCTACTTGCTACTCATTCGTGACGACAGTAGTGTCATGGTTGCACAGATCGATAGCAACAACGAGCTTGAGGAGACTGAAAAGACAGACAGCATACTGCAGTCGACAAAATGGCAAGCGGGCTGTCTTTATAATGATACCAAGGGCATCTTCCAGACGAACGCCGGAGACAAGGGTGTTGGTGCAGGGGACAAAATCATGATGTTCCTTCTCAGCTCAACCGGAGCTCTATACGTAAGTCTGCCGATGCAACGCATAACCTCATGCTAACCGTTCGCAGATCTACGCGCTTCCTGACCTTTCTAAACCTGTTTATGCTGCTGAAGGCCTCTGTTATATCGCCCCTCATGTCGCCGCAGGATATACCCCTCGCCGTGGCATGGCTCGTGAAAATATTCGCGAAATCCTTGTCGCCAACCTGGGTGACACCGTCTCCGAGTCACCATACCTCATCGTGCGTTTGACCCGACCTATGCTTCACTTTGGCCACCTACTGACACCTTCAGCTTCGCAATCAAACTGACGATATAACCATCTACGAGCCTCTACGCTACCTGAAAGACCCTACTGATTCAAGTCTCACGGCGACGCTCACTTTTAAGAAATCATCGAACCAGACATTAGCTACCACTCCTGCAGCTGAGACTGTACAGGATGACACTGTCGAGCAGTCTCGCTTTGTCCCCCTTCGCCCATGCGCAAACATCAATGGATACAGCACAGTCTTCCTACCAGGTCCATCACCGAGCTTCATCATCAGGTCCAGCAAGAGTATCCCTCGCGTCATTGGTCTCCAGGGCAAGGGCGTTCGTGGGATGAGTACATTCCACACTGAAGGCTGTGATCGTGGCTTTATCTACGCCGACGATGACGGCATTGCGCGTGTCACGCAACTACCACCCAAGACTAATTTCACCGAGTTGGGGCTATCGGTCAAGAAGATCCCCCTAGACGCGGATGTCTGTGGTCTCGCATATCATCAGCCCACGGGATCTTACATCGCCGGGTGCAGCATCTACGAGCCCTTTGAGCTGCCTCGCGATGATGACTACCATAAGGAGTGGGCCAAAGAGACACTTACATTCCCTCCGACAATGCCCCGCGGTGTGCTGAAACTCATCAGCCCCATCAGCTGGACTGTCATTCATGACTTGGAACTCGAGTCGTGCGAATCCATCGAATGCATGAAGACGCTTCACCTCGAAGTCTCCGAAGAAACAAAAGAGCGAAAGATGCTTCTCGCCGTCGGTACAGCCCTTTCCAAGGGTGAAGACCTTCCCATCCGAGGGCGCGTTCAAGTCTACGACATCGTCACTGTCATTCCCGAACCTGGAAAACCCGAAACCAATCGACGTCTCAAAGTCATCGCCCGCGAAGATATCCCTCGCGGCGGCGTCACAGCAATCTCCGAGATCGGAACACAAGGTCTCATGCTCGTCGCTCAGGGTCAAAAGTGCATGGTTCGAGGTCTGAAGGAGGACGGGACTCTGCTGCCCGTAGCGTTCTTGGACATGAATTGCCATGTGGCCACGGCAAAGGAACTCCCCAAGACGGGACTCTGTGTGATCGCCGATGCATTTAAGGGCGTCTGGTTTGCGGGATACACGGAAGAGCCGTATACTTTCAAGGTTCTCGGTAAGAGTAATGGACGGCTACCGCTCCTAGCTGCGGATTTCTTGCCGGATGGTGAAGACCTGGCTATTGTGGCGGCGGACGCAGACGGTGACTTGCATATCCTCGATTTCAACCCCGAACGTAAGTCTTTCTCTAACCCTCACGCTTTACAACACCACATATACTAACGCTTTTAATCTCAGACCCCAAATCTCTTCAAGGCCATCTTCTCCTCCACCGTACATCCTTCGCCGTAACCCCCAACCCCCCC
>JABFFC010000032.1:0-126702 GCA_013623535.1 Fusarium penzigii
CCCCCAGATGGCTAACAAAGTCAATCCCGTGGGTCGACAATGTTGAATTGTAATTCGAAAGGCCTACGATTCCGTGGCAATACTACCTTAGCAGTCGATTCAGAAGTTTGATTCCAAAGGGCTGATATCGGTACCGTCCCGTATCGTATTGTAGCCACAGCAAATCAATGGCTGAACTGTGGCATTACTCCAGTGTTTGGGTTGTCTTAAGCCCCGGGCAAAACTGGGTCGGCATACACTGATTTCTGATAGGAAACTCTGCCCACTTGAGAGACTGGCTTCAACCAATGAGAGTCGGTGGGAATTTTCGGAACAGCCTCCAGGATCTATTATTCGTTGTGCCTCTACTTACCACGTACTATGTAGGATTTTGCTTCAGAATGTCAGTGCTCCAGAACCTTAGTCGAATTCAGGAATTTCCACTTTAAGCAATGGGCATCGCAAATCGAAGAAACAAACCTCGATATCGTCTTCCTATTCGCGTGCAGTGAATCATGCTTGCAGGGGTTACCCAGGCACTCTCCGTCCAGCATTTTGTTAAGCGGCTGGCACATTAGCTTCCTGTCATTGTCATCGGTGCAGGCACCAGCACCGTGACCAGCCTGGTGTAGATCATCAAGCCATGCCATGTAATGTGTCTAGGGGAGCCGCTGTGATGCCTGGCAATTAATTGATTAGATCCCGAGGACTGCCGGCAGTGTTACGTTATGCTATGCTTTGCTGAGCAACCTCCACGACGTGGCAAGGATCGGCGACGTTTATCGAGCGTACTAGACTCGGACAGCTGTACAGTAGTCAGGAACTGCTGCAAGATCCGAGTCTCTGCGGGAAACGGGGTCTCCAGTACTGTACATACATGTTTTCCATTTTGAAGACGTTGATTGGTCGATCTGGTAACATTACCTTGTTCACTTTTTCAGCGGTATCATGCGCCAAGTAGAGTGGCAATTAAACTCCTTCGCAAATTCCCTTCGCCTTTGTTGTCATTCAGACCTTCAAATCCTTCTCTTATTTGAAATGGTCGATTGTAGGCATGCGGTGGATAGAGAGATTGTGGTTTTGCAAGTTATGGTCTCTGAGCGAATGATACTGTAGGTTGTATGCCCAGCGTGGCAAATCTAATGTTTGGATATAGTTAAAGAGCATGGTTGTTATCTGTAGGCCACGTGAGATATGCTGGCTTTGTGGAAAGGTATGAGAGAGGTGCTGGTGTTGATATTGAAAGAAACTAGCACTCTTAGGTGTGGCGAATGCTTGGACGTGCCTGACAATCTCAGTGGGAGGGGAGGCAATACTGGTACCGGTAACACGTTCCGGCATCAGAGTAGCCACGTGATCATTGCGCTTTAACCACCATAAACCAGTTATGATACGTACAAAAGGGCAAAGTTCCATGATGCGAAGGGGTTTGTTAGAGTCTATCGAACGTCTGCTACCAATCTAGGTAGTGCCTAGGTAGGTAATATGGACTGGACTTGGATTCAGGTAACTTACGAGTTGAAAATTTTCTGTTTTGGGATATACTCCAACTGTGCAAGGTCAGTAGATATGAGAGAAGTAAC
The DNA here is from genome assembly GCA_013623535.1 of Fusarium penzigii. Classification (NCBI taxonomy): domain Eukaryota; kingdom Fungi; phylum Ascomycota; class Sordariomycetes; order Hypocreales; family Nectriaceae; genus Fusarium; species Fusarium penzigii. The sequence goes on from JABFFC010000032.1 coordinate 1,563, forward strand.
TACGGCTCTATATTCCCCAAGCTACCATTGCCTCACCTCGGTATAGCGAACGTTAGTCGTGTATCCTAAGTTCCTCCTCCATACGAGAAGAAACGGTCAGCAAGGCGGTGGCGCGTGCCAGGTCGAAAATATGTGTTATGAAAAACAGTGTAGAAGGAAGTCGACAGATCGGTATGCGCCGTCTCGCCATATTCAGCAGTGTTATGAGATATATCACATATACAGCCCTCTCAACATTGCTATTACCAGATGATTTGGGAGCCAAATATACCCGAGTTCTCTCTTTGGCAGTCTTCTTCATGGACATGAGACTTCAATTGGCGACGATATGCACGATGTGATGAACTGATGAGACGGACACTGCCTAGAGGTACCTGCTAAGCCAAGTACGTACCTTGTGGTACCCTCCCCAGGGTCCTCCCTTCCATCCCGGACTGGTCTAGCTTCTTTGGGCGATAGCTACCATGTTCCACGACGACGGTCCGCGGGTCAGGAGTCCCGATCATGTCAGCTGTGGCTGTGGTTTCAACCGCCAACCATCCATACTACACTAGGTACCCAACGTAACACTTGGAGATTGGCAGCAGTTCCGGAGACTCCGCGACTCTTCATCAACGCCAACACAATCACGACTTTTGCATCACGCATCCGACTCCATCAACGTGCTACACGCGCCATGCTCTGAGAGATATACCAAAGCGGGTGTCATCGCCGCGTCGCTCCACTTGTTGTTCTCTTCACGATCCACCAAAAGCTCCCACACTCCCGAGGTCCCTCATAAATCGCCAGCATGCCTATGGGTATACTTGAACCGAAAGGCGTCAGTCATGTTCCGGGTATGCTATCATACATGCATGCGTGCGGAGTCTTGTCTCCGTCTGCTATAACCGGACTATCATACTAACCTAACAACCCCCGTCAGGAACGACAAGATACTTCGACGACCCTTCTCGACCGCAAGTCGCTACTGGCCATCATCAAGGGCTCAAGTGTGATACCAGTGGCAAGGAACCCATCATTCTCGTACGGACCCAGTCATATCCAAGAACGCGAGCTGGAGATGGACCCAGTATTGACACGATCTATAGATCCCTCAACCCTCCGACGATCCCAACGACCCTTTGAACTGGCCACTATGGAAACGCGACTTGATCACATTTCAGCTTTGCTTCGCCGGTATCCTAGCTACTGCTCTCGGCCCCATACTCGCCGCTAACACCATCACCATCTCGCTTCTTTTCTCTCAAGACTTCACAAGAGTCGCACTACTGACAGGCTACTTCCTACTCGGCGCTGGTGCTGGTGCCATCTTCTTCGTTCCATCTGGTCGCATCTGGGGAAAACGACATCTCTTCCTCATTGGAATATGCATCCTCATCGGATCAAGTGTCTGGGCTGGCTTCGTTAACAAAAACTATGAAAGCTTTATCGGTGCCAGAGTTGTTCAGGGTGTAGGATGCGCTCCTTTCGAAAGTCTCCTCAACGCCGCGGTCGGCGACCTCTACTTCGTGCATCAGCGAGGTGTGCGCATGGCCTTTACCAACTTGGCTGTGTTTGGCGGTGCATTCTTTACTCCCATCCTGGTGGGTAAGATCACCGAGTCCATGGGTTGGGAGTGGACCTTCTTTTTTGTTGCCATCTTCCTCGGTGTCACCCTCGTCATCGTGTTTCTCTTCTGCCCTGAAACAGCGTATCGTCGAGATGAAAGCCTTAACACGGATACGATTGCTGGCAACGAATCCGGGCAGCCATCAGGCAGCGAATCCAAGCCTGAGCCTGCTCAGATGCAGTCAGATTCGCCAGCCAGCGAGATTGCTCCAAGGCAATCGAGCCCAGGCTTCACATTGTTTCCCAGGTCTGGGACGCTTCAACCCATCGGCAATTCTCACACTCCCAAAAATACCTTTGCTGAATCGCTTTCCTTATTTAATGGCCGTAAAACCAACGAGCGATACTGGGTGCTCTTACTCCGACCCTTTCCTCTACTTACACACCCCGCTTTCATCTGGGGCTGTCTGATTCAAGGCACCATGATTGGATGGACAGTCTTCCTTGGTGTCATTATTGCAGCCATCTTCATAGGACCGCCCTATTACTGGGGAGAAGTCATGGCTGGGTATACTTATACAGGAGCATTTGTTGGCGCGCTGTGCGGTTTTGTCATTGCAGGCCTCTTAGCTGACTCGAGCGTCAAGTATCTGACCCGGCGCAACAACGGGGTATATGAGCCCGAATTTCGCATTCTGCTTGTTATTCCGATGCTCATCATTGGCGGCATCGGTCTGTATGGATTTGGCCTCACTGCGGGTGATGTGATCAATGGGAAGTACACTTATCATGTGCCATTGGTCTTTTTCGGTTTCGAGGTTGCAGGCATGGTGATTGGAGCGGTCTCCAGCTCTCTGTACATTGTCGATGCGTACAGTGCGTCTTTGTCTTCCCCCCTGCTGCCGACTGTTACAAAAGCTAATCGTTTTCCGTAGGAGATTTGACCATTGAGGGCTTTACCGTCATGATCATTTTCAAGAACTTCTTCAGCTTTGTCCTTACATTCTACGCATACGACTGGATTATTTCGGGTGGCATCAGGCCTACCTTGCTTGCTATCTCATCGATTCAAGTTGGCGTCTGCCTCCTAAGCATTCCAATGTGTAAGTTCATGCTATGCCATGTACGAGGGGCAGGATACTGACATTGGACGAAGACATTTATGGAAAACGAGTAAGAGCGTTTTATCACCGACACGATATTCTTGCTCTTACTGGCCTTCGTTGAGCACGATCTGATTATGGCTATTCCTTTCTCCTCTTTCTCGCACGACCTAACGGTGTGTTGCTCGCTATTAATTAAGCGTTAAGATATCTGTCTGAGTGTTGATCAAGTCAAAGTTGACCAAGTCGAAGTTTGCCAGGCATGCTCTGATCATCGTTTTAATCTTGAATAGAATTTCACAGGAAAAGTTACATCAATATCAAATCGTTTCTTGCATGTGATCGCCTAGTCTCGTCTAACAGCATCTTCACTATTGATTTATTTCACCTACAGCAATTTCTGCTGCGGGCATCATCATTCGCACTTCAGAGTCTTAAGAAGAAAAGTCTTCGTATTCATACTATGGCTGTTATCATGTCATCGTTGTATGGCTTTACCTTATAATGAAGCCCTACTTAAGCTTTACCTGTCTGCTTTTCCGCAGCACTGGAGGCCAGAGTCGACTTTTTAGCCAAACGCAGACCACCTAGAAGCATGACAGCTGCTTCCACAGCCAGAATGACTACCAACGTAACAAGAGCGCCAATAACACCGGCAACAGGCTTCGAGATGCCGGAGCCGGAGCCGGAGCCAGATTCAGATGATTCGGAATCGACATCAGATGTGCTGTTGCTGGAGCTGGCACAAGTGCCGTCCGTGTTTCCACAAAGCTTGCACCAGTGCTGGTCATCTTGGATAGCAAACTTGGACATGCCTGATTTGAAGTCGCTCCAGGAGAGGGTGGTTTCCTTCTGCCCGAACAAGGGAAACAAACGAGAGCCATTCTCGGCAGCGGTGCCGTTGGAGAAGTAGAAGCGAACACTAACATCCTCGGCGGTGGGCGAGGTGGAGTTGGTAACGAGCTCGAAAGTCATGGAGGAGGCATAGTCGCAGATGCCCATAAAATCCGAGTCGGCTTTATCCAATTGGGCCAGTCCAAAGAATGCCATGAAGGTTCCGTAGGCGCCGAACTGGATGTTCATCTTGGGAACATTGGTCTTGCCCTCAGCAATGGGGTCGAGCGCATCGAGAACCTGGCCAGCAAGGATAGAACCAGCGATGGCTCGGACAGGTTCAGATCGGTTGAAGGCGAGGTTCCATTCGTGGATGGAGGCGAGATTGTAGAGTTTGTCGACAGTGGACTCGGTGAGAAGGTCCTCCGAAGGTATGGATGAGTTGTGGATTCGAGCGACGTTGATGAGATCAAAGACTGGGAGAAATTGGTCAGCGATGCGATGCGACGTGATGCAATACAAGATTTTTCAGGAAACGTGGTACGCACTGGTGTAGCCATTCTTGAAATTGGCCTCATCCTTGCCGTAGGTAGAGTTGATGACGGGGAGCAGGTCCTGGTAGAACTCTTCTGAGTTCTCATATGTTGACTTGTATTCGGGGGTTGAGAAGTAGGCGTTTGAGCTCGCCTCGGCATTGGTGCAACCACTCTCGCCCTGGAGCCAAGCACTATGCTCCGAATCCTTTGCACTGGCGGCATTGTCGACGGAGTTCACGGGGATATACTGATAGCCCTGGAAAGGCGCCTCGACACGCGACCCATTGGCGAGGGTCTCGACGTTTCCGGTGGGGGGGTACAGGCCCTGAAGGAAGACGAGCGCCGAGTTCTGAAGAACTGCGTCCACTGGAGCTGTGACGGCGAGCTGGGAGAGGACAGCCGTCTCGGAGCTGAGACCCTTGATTTTCTGAGAGGCATCGGCGTCGACATAGCGGTCATGGAAGAAGACACCGGAAGAGTAGACCTCTTCCGCTCCCAGGGCCGTCATATTAACTGGCTTCCAGGCCTTGGCTGTGCGGTCGCCATGGCGGTGGAAGATGTATAGACCCAGAACTTGCTCATCTGCTGAGCAGAGAGAGGTTAGGGAAAGGGATAGGAGGAGAGGGACGAGCTTGGACTGCATTGCGACGACAGTGAAGGGTTAACAAGCAGACAGAGGGGAGAGCATGAGAGAATGAGAGAGGACGATCTCTCTTTTTTATTTAGGATTTTATTTTAGTTTATTATTATCCTTAAATTCTTTGTTCAGTACATAGGAACCCATGTTTCCATCCCCCGCCTGGTTTCTCGGATCAAACGTGCCGTACACGATGGAGCTTATCAACAGTGATAGAGGGGAAGTTTCACTGGAAGGTTAAGTAGCCTCGGGAAGTACAGTGAGAGGGGAACGGATGTGGGAGGAATTCGATTCTAGTAATATGGGTCAATTATGGGGGTGACGAGAAGAACTGGTGGTGACATATGGTGGATAGACCTGCTGCCTCAGCACGGGTGTATGCACATATCAAATGTCTACGGTAGCCCTCCTCGCTGTTAACCAGAAGTGTATAAGGAAATGGCCCATCGATAAGCGTCCTTTATTTCTTGACAAATAATAACCTGTGGTGGACAAACGTCCCGCACGACGGCCCTCGGTCGGAGAATTACAATCATATCAGCCGATTCCCGGTCCTCTCGGAGGTCCCAGCACAGCATCTTACCCAACAACATACAAAGTACTAATAAATTCATAGCCTACAATAACACCAAATAAGATGGTTAAAACCCAGGCTCAAATCCCAAAGTCCACTGTCCGTTCAACACATCTCCGTCTTTTTCCTTCCCGTAATCTTTTTTCTCTTCCCATGGTATAATGAATCATAGAAACACCCGTGGTGTTCATGTGTGCCGTTATAGCCGTCCAAGTGGGTTTTATAGGGCAGAACCTGAGAAAGAGATAATGATTGAATGGGACATGCTTATCTTTTCGTCTTTACCACGGAGATGCTTCATTCAAAATCCTGTTTCTGTCTTCTCCGGCAATTGTTTGGTTTTTCCTTGGTCCTGTACCCAGCATCAATTTCCGTTACGAATTATTCCATCATGTTGCCGATGGGAAAGCCTGATCTCTTCCATATATGCTCCCATGTTCCCTCACCACTCACAACTTGGACTTGTCTTTCTTACGTGGGTCCCTCAGATTCTGCGAAAATTCACCCTTGAGGAGATAATCAGGATATTCCATACCCTTGTCGATGCCCACGCTGAGAGCTCCCTGTCGTCGCCATCCTGCGCCATCCACGGCAAGGACCTGACCGGTGATGTAGCTTGCGGCCTCGCTGAACAAAAACACTGTCGCGTCGGCAATGTCCCGGACGGTACCAAGGCGGCCAAGCGGTATCCCCTTAAGATACACGTTGCGTTCCTTCTCTGCTTCACTTCCAAGCCGTGCGAGTCCTTCGGTGCCCTCGATACCGCCAGGGGCAATCACGTTGCTCTTCACACCCCGGGGTCCATACTCGAGTGCCACGGACGCCATGAGAGAATCTATCGCTGCTTTGGCCGCAGACACGTGCGCCTGGAGAGGCATGCCGGTGTAATGGAATGTTGCTGAGACATAGATGATGCGTGGGTCAGTGCTGCGTACCATGTAAGGGATAGTGGCCTTGATGGTGTTGTAAGTTCCCAGGACGTCAATGTCAATGACTGACTTGAAGGCATTTGGGCTTAATCCTTCAATGGGAGCGATGAAGTTGCCTGCCGCACCAGCACTGTGCGAAGAAGGTCAGTAAACGGAGGGTCGTGTTGAACGAGGGGCCGAGTCGATCATACATGACGAAATCAATACCTCCCAACTCTTTAGCACACCGCTCAGCAGCAGCATGCAGGTTCTCGACCTAGGTGGGTGATTAATCTCAGCAAGAGGCTCTCATACTCGATGTGGCAGGATATCGGGCACGAATTACCTACCTTGCGGACATCACAGCCTCCAATCCCTATAACCTTTGCGCCCGGTCTCACAAGCGCTATATCCTTTGCCGCCGCCTCTGTCTTCTCCACGCTTCTACCGATGATGCATGCGTTTGCTCCTAATCGGACAAGGGCGCGGGTCTGCATGCTACAGATGCTTCCGGCACCTCCTGTTACAAAGACGACGCGATTGTCTTGACAAGGTGACGGGTGTTAGCTTCTGTGAGTTGCTATGCTTAGTGAGTTGAAGCGGCGGCAACTAACTGAATATTCCATCCTTCCAGACTGGGCTGAGATACTCGGATTCAGGGACAGGCATTATCGTAATATTGTTGTTAAGAATACGTAAAAGGAAAAGGCAAGATAGAAGAAGACGCTACGAGGAGGTGATGTTATTTGAAAGCGATTGGTCTGTACCGGTTTTTGATGAGACGAGTCTTCGTATCTAGTATCCAGGAGAAGGGATGTTTGTCGATGTTGACGTTGATATTAATGTTGATGTTAAATGGAAGGTGGAGGGTAGAAGTAAAGACTCCTTCCCCAGAAAAGACCAGGAACGTCATCAGCTGAGCCTCGGCATGATGTGGGTCGCAGCAAACAAATCCGGGGTCCGTTCCCACATCTTTCCATCGTGCCTTCCAAGTCCGCACCGGCGGCTGAATCTGCCCTTCTACCCCCTTTGCTTCCCGTCCTGATCTAAGATGACTAAGGAAGGAGGGCTTCCCAGAAGGGAAAATATTGTATGACTCGGCCGAATGAGATGGGACAATTTCAATTCGGAATGAATCGTTCAGGTACGGGATTCATGTCATCCAATTCCCTATTACCGGTAACACAAACGAATCCACCATCACATGTCGGGGTTTTTTTCTTTTTCTTATGCTGGTTTTTGCTTTGCTTTACCCACAACACCAACTGCTTAACCGTTGAGCACATAGTGAGCGACTGAGGTGAAAAAGCCACTAATCTCGTATGGTATAGCATCTTGTCCGTCCCCTCATTTCTTTTTCTCCGACGGGGTTTTTCTCCAAGCTCAACTTTACGTCTGTCCGGCCTGTGTACGTACTCAACTCATATACCTGGCGACTTGAAAACGATATAACATGTCGACTGGTCTATCAATTTGAATTTCCCCTTGATACAAACCCCGTTGTATAAACTCCAGTATCGTCGCAGAAAACGGACCCCCTTCCATACAGATATCTCACTTCTATCTCATCCCAACAAAAATACATACCCTTGTTGTATTCTCTCTTTCTAAACTTTTTGTCCCTGTATCATGTTGCCAAGATTACCACAAGAATACGAAGTAAGCAAGAAGGGATTCAACGGTCGTACAAGCAAGTAAACGGCTTCCCCGTAGTCTGAAACCTCTATCCGCCCATCAGCCCCCTCCCCTGGAACATGCCAAAATGCCACCCCCCGTCTCTGCCGCTTCAGTGCATGGTTAATTGCAAAGTTTCCCAAGTCCGAGGGTGTTTACCATCTGGTCAACCTTTCTGTTCGTCCTTTCCATCCAATCCTATCCAATCGTTCATCCCAGGTAGATATACCTTGGGGGTTAGAAAAAGCAAGCAGAGAAATAAAGTTGGGCTGGGGAGGGTAGGGGGAAGGGCATTATAACCTGGTCAGTCCGTGTTAACAAGCCGGAAAAAAAAAAGAAGAAAAAATAGAATTCAAAGGATGGAACACTACAAGGGTCTGACTCCTCCGTGATTCATGTGTGGTTCTGGGATATCTACCGAACTCACTATGTATATCATCTTCACTTCCATCCAGGTACGAAGACAGGCGCTTCCTTTTTTCTTCTTCGTTTAACCTTTCCCATGATACACACCTTGACCCCATTTCTCGTCTTATAAGCAACACCCTAAGTTAATTACTAATACAAGTGAAAATTCAATTTCACCCATCAAGGTGGACGGGGCCTGTCACCGATGTCAAACTCCACTTGAACACACCTTTGTTGCGCTTTGACTCTTCACCTCATCTCGACTAATTTACCTAGCAACATGACATGTCATGGCTCCCTACTTCATGAGCAAACTAATCATACGTCCTCCATCCACACGGACCCCATGAGCTCGACCATTTTCTGCCAATGTCTCTTCACTCATATTTGTCGATTTCCGTCCCCCTTAGTTACTTATTCTCCACCGTAGTGACATTGGTTGCTCATGAAACGGCATCATGGGTCCTATTTAAGCCCACACATGTTACTTTTGTATTCCGGATATTCCATTTTTTGTTATTCCCGCTGACAATTTCCCTCACATCCGTTTTCCCTCCCTCTCCCATCGCCTTCTGTTTTGTGTTACAGCACCAGCTCTGTTCAAAGCCGTGTTGTCTTGTGCTCTTAATTAAGTAGTTTGGGGGTTGATACAAACTATCCAACCAGATCTTTTTCTTCCCACGTTTCTCTCAACGCCGCTGGTTATTTTCAGTATCCAGTGGTCCATTTTAACATAGTAGTTGCTTCATCATGTGCCCGGACTTCTGCTCAGTCCATCGAATATATGTTGCCAGCAATCATACTCCCGAACCCGAAACAATGCCTTGAGCCGTTTCTAATCGAAGATGTCCCGTGCAGCTGGTTCGGGAGTAAAAAAAATTTGTTTGCCCCTAAAAGGCGATGCGCGGCATCGTGTCTCGTCAAATCGATACTAAATCTGGTCATCCTCTTGGTCATCCTCTGTGCCGGTGACGCTTCAGCCACAGCAGATCGGGCAGGTTTCGGGGAGAACGATGTAGCGCTCGTGTGGCCCATTAGGACAGGATTGGTCCTTCTTTCCGTCTATTGACGTCTTGCAGAAGTGAGTTCCAGGATCCGTACAGGACGTGTAAATATAGTAATTCTTTGTAAAGTCACACATGATGACCAGCTCACAGATAGCAATGTACAGCTTCTGTCACAGCCGCTGATACTGATACTATTGGTGCTATTGGTGCCATTGTTAGTAGACGTGCGATGCACAAGCATGACGATTGCTGCATACTTACTCGAAGTGTGAAAGTCGTGCCGAGGTAAGACTCGGGAGTCAAGGAGGAATATGTTCTGAGTGAAGAGACTCGGCAGTTGAAGGAGACCGTTGAAACTTTATATCTTCAGCTGGTAGCTTTGCAAAGTTGTGTCTGTAACGGTTGGTATGGTTTTCGAAACTTCGGCCTATGACAACCGACGCTGACGAAGTGCTTACACTAGGCAATATGTTGTATGATATATGGGTGAGGCGGCAGCGCTTGTTATAGGTCTCGTCTTGTAACACAAAGAATGGACGGGAGTGATGGGGAGGTCTGGATCTCAAAAAAAAACTCAACAAGGATGGTTGTATCGAGGGAGGGAGAGTCGAAGCACATGGAGAAGCACGAGCCACCGAGTGGGATGTGGTCTTATGGAATCCAAATATGGTGATGGCCTCTTGGTGGCCGTTCAGTAGGGACGGGCAGGGAAGGACGGGATCCCTTACCCTGTTGTAGACAGAGCTCCGATGAGACCGTCCCATGGTCCCTGATTATCTTACATCACCTACTTGCTGAGAGTATGCTTGCAAGCAATGACGTTTGTGCCTCAGCGCGACGAGGATTTGCTGTGCCAGGAATGACAAGCTAGAGAACTTTTTTTTCTCCCCTAACCTTTTTCCCTTCTCTCATTTCTCCCTCATGTTCGGCTAAGGCCTGATCTTATCCGCGTGCTAATATCGTCAAGTTCAAGCCATGCTGGGGCCTGTAACGGCCAAGTGGAGTGGGCTCGATACTTGGATTCGCAGCGGGTGGAAGAGCCCAAGGGGGGATGTCCGGAGTCAACCGGGGGGTGTGGTGGAGATGTGTTGTTGTTACACACAGTTGCAGCTGCATGAAGTGTGGTACCGGGAGCCGACGTACCCCTAGAGGCAGAGGACCCTCCATATCTCAATGAAAAAGGTCGAGTTTGAAATGCATCAAATAGTGAGTTTGAGTTGCTGTTACTTCTTGTTACGGAAATTTCCTGTGTCCCAGATCTTTTGGTGTGCTGGCTAACATCCGAGCCACCATACAATGATAGAAAGAGCTGATCGTGGTAATTCTCTCAACATGTTCACCAAGTCGTGATATGATGCGATGCAACAGACAAGGAAACCTTGAAAGCTACCCCATGAACAAACAAACCCGGTTGTGTCAGGGCGTTTTTACTCCCCACAACAAGCCTCATCAACCCAGCAGCGCTGAAAGGAACGGGGGGAAGGAAAAAAGCAAACTCGATCTGAGTACGTATGTACAGTAGATGCTGCCACATGGCTGTCATACCCATCAATTCGGTTCATTGGATTAACAATCACCCCCCCGTTTCATTGTTCAGAGACTAACTTACATTTCGTAGAGTTTATTGCTTGACAGCCGTTCTGCATTCCCTTTTTGCTCTGTTTCCCGAGCATAAAAAAAGTTAGTGGAAAGTTAAAGAGGACGCGCACAACTGCGGCATCGACTTGGCCTAGAGGCGCAACCCTGGCAATCTCAACGGCTGTACTCAACGGCTAGGCTTCACAGCCGATGGCGTTGTTAGACAACCGACCCGCTTGCCAGGTGGGCCGGTAGCTCTAAATACGACAATAGCCCTACTTGCGCAACATGCGATAGCTCTTGGCGACGTTGGCTAAGCTGCGTTACCGTTTTTGAACCTGACCCTGTTGGAGCTGCCTTGTAAGAAAAGGGACAGGGAGACAGGGAGGCTGCATTACCTACTGTTGGTGAGTGTTACTGTAATTATTATTAGATGCCCAGCTGCTGGATCCTGGGATCGTAAATCTATCGCGATAGATTTAAAGTGCCGGTGAGATGCATGCAGAGGCCTGCAGAAGGCCTGCAGCGTCCTTAAGCGAGGCAAGTTATGCCTGTACATAATCATCAATCAAGGCTGCAAGTCCACACAACCCGGACCGGGAGATCCGTGGACCGTGACCGTCGACCTGGACATAGCTGTGTTGTTGATAGGTTGAGCCATGACCATCCTATACACATAGCTTCCTGGAACCACTTGCTCCTTTTTCGCTTCACTTGTCGTCGCCTGCGTCCTTGAGACGCAATGAGCATGGCAGTGCAGGATCTTGTTACCTCGGAACGAGGACAAGGACTCGAGTCACCGGCGCCAGGGATACCAGTACCTAGGTGATTCCGTGTCGGCGATATGGAAGATCAAACTCGCTTTGAGGAGTTAGGAAATTGATAATACCCGACGGCTGGTGTCTCTGGAAGATCGAGATTACTCATAGGCAAGTGCTGATTCACCCAAATGGAGAGGAAGGAGTAAATTGAGTATTTGTCTACCTAGAGGGGGGAGTCGCGTACTTGGTTGGCTGTTGATTCATTCCTGCAGCCCCTACCTTCCCACGCGAGGCAACATTGGCAGACAGCACCTGCCCATCGTTGCTGGGTCTTATGTTAGGTAGGTGGAAATTACCTACAGCTCAAAATCTGGCTCCTCTAGGGATGGACGTATGAAAGTGCCAGGTTTATCTTCCTTGGTATCTGACCTAGGCACCAAACTGTTGCTTGAAACCAGGTCATACCTGAACGTCGCAGCATCATCGGTTGATCGTATGGATCCATTTCCACCCCAGGTTGTTTTCATGTCTGCTAATACGTAGTAGGTGTGTAGCATCAGCATACTTTTCCAGCCTTCGTAATTATGAGGACATGTCAGCCCTCATATCATGCGCATTTGTGTTAGTCCCATCAACCGTGAGATTTTCCAACCACCTTGCGCCCAGTTGCTACACCACTGGGTAGATACAACCCCATCAATCATCGTCACGATTGAATGTTAGCGCACACGGTCTCATGTTGTGCCCCAAGCACACCCAGCATTTACCAACACCATGTCCTGGTTGATTACGCATATCATGAAAAGAATAAAAACGACTACAGAACCAACAAACTGAAACACGGGAGCCGAGATTTCCAACATGGACCACGGTCCGAAACCTCTATTCATCATGATACAAGTTCGCGATGGGATCTGCGATCTCTCTCATCATAAGATGGAGAGCAGAACCAGTGTTTTTTTTTTAACGGGAGGTAGCCCCCAGCTTATGTCCGCCATTACTGTTAGCAGCCCCAGGCAGGATTTGCTAATAGAGGTCGCAACCTAGCCCATGAGGCACAAGACGCAGTTCCGCGCCAGGAGCGACATCTCCTTTCAACCCCTCCCTTCAATCATTATTTTCCGAAAGGACATGGGCAGCACACCATCAAGGTAACGCTCTGTGCACACAAGCGGATGTCATGACATGACACTTTGGGGCGATAACTTTGAGCACGAAGTTCGAGGCTCAATTTATGCCCGGCGTTGTCTACTGCGCAACGAATACTAGTAGTATATCCTGAAGCACTACGCTGTCAGTCACCGCCGTAACCTTGCTAGCCGGCAAACTTGTAGACGGCGTACTGCAATAATGAGTGTTGTATGGTAATAAGTGTGATTAGTTCCATGGAATCTTCTATTGATCCTGGTTTGGAGACATGTCAAGGTGGAGATTGCCCGGCTTTTACTAGCTTGACTTGGGTAGTAGACAGACCATCCATCGATGGCTCAGAGGGAGGGGCGAGTATGGAGTTGCTTTTAACCCTACGGGAGCCGACCATTGAAGGTACAGGATAACTTAAGCAAAGTCCCACGAGGTGATAGCTATCAATGTTAACTACCTACCTTGGTACCTATACCCCCATATCAGTCGGGATGTGGGGGTTGTGAAGGGATCGCAGCTCTGACTGAGCTACTGGAAAGGTTTCATAAATCACACGAGCTGAAGCTCATCTGAACTGATGAATTGTCGACGTCGCCAGCCACAACCACCCCCTGGCCGATCAAACAGGGGAGGGATGGTATTGGCTGAGTTTATCCCACCTACATTGAGTGTCAACTCACAACCCAGGCTTAAGCAGACCAGCTAAAATAGTTTATAGTCTTTTATTGCTTCTTTGAGCAAACTTTGTGATTTTAATAAGATATACGCGCACATAAGACTAGCTCAAGCAAGATAGATATTCGGCGCGGGTCAAAGCGTTATCTAGAGTTTCACCTAAACCGTTAGTTCTGATTTCAAGATTGCGCAGTATGCAAGGTACTTTAAATATCGGGTTGTCCATTAGACATATCGTTGCAATCTTGCTTTTACTCGACACTGACTCTCTATTTGTGACACCCAGTAGGTCAACACAGACCGGCGACTCGATCTCCAGATCTTGTTTTTAACGGTTCGAGACGAATACGAGCATTATAATCTATGTGCTGGGTTTTGAGTATATATTCCGAGATTATTTCCATGTACATCGTCGTGTTCAACGTCTATTTCCCCTCGTATTTGCCTGTGGCCATTTAGTGTCTATATTTGATGTCTCTGTAACTCCCGAACTGTAATAACCGATGCTGCATACTCTCTATATGCTCAAGGAAATGCCAATAAAAGGACTGTGTGTCCGTGGACACTGGTCACATTCTTCTACCCTACAAGGAAGAAACAGTGCATCGGTTAGATCCGAAACGTTGCCCAGCTAATGGATTGCGGTACAGTGTTTGATGTCTGTATCTCATCTCGTCTCGCCTTGTCTTTTTTCTTTCTCTCTCCCCTTTGCCTATTTCTCATGTCATGTCGAAGATCACACATGCAATAGTATGTACGACTAAGTATCGAGTAATGAAACAGGTACGCTCTTACATATCCTTATTTTCGATGCTGTGTGGGCTTGGTCATACAAGACGGTGGCACAACGGGTTCAAAAACGGCACGACAATCAATATACGGAGAATACGGAGAAATGACCTGTGAGATTTAAAAGCTCACACAATTACCAATTGCATAAGAGACATGTCAGAAAAATGAGTGGGCTATTGAGAGGCAATTATTTTCACCAGCATGACTTACTGGTTAGACATAAAGTCACCAAGTAATTTGAGGTAACTTGGTGGTAAAAGTCGTTGTTATTGGAACACACCCCCACTAGCCACAGCCAAGAATGAGCTTACTCCACGAAAGCCACGCGTCGAAACCAATCACAAGCTCCAAAGACGTGGCGACTACTGTAAATTTGCCTGAAATCGTGCTTGCCTCCAATTAAGCCTGATCCGCCACTCCTCCAAGCGATCCATCCCGATCGTCTTCTACATCCCATCGAGAGCTCATCACAAGCTCAGCAACTCCTCATCAATGGCCATCTTTACTCTACCTTAAGGAGTTCGCCGGCGCAAACATTCGAAGGAACCAGGATCACCTTGGCCCCCCTGCCACTTGTATCGAAACCCCCTTTTTCCCTTAACCCAGCGACCGCGGTCCGATTTATCGTCGAGCGGCCTTCGAAACCCCCGACTCAGCCTTGGTGCTGGCTGAAATACCAGCATCACCATGACTGAGCCATCACCGCGAGCCGTGCGCTTTTCCGGCACCGAGGATGATCTTCGTACAGACAAGGCAAGGAGCCACCGACCAGATGGCCCCCCCGAGGCCGAAGACGACCTTCATGCGATAGAACGACAGGATGAGTTGGGATCTCTCTCCCGGTATTCCGAGGCATCAGGCCATGCTGGGTCCCTTACATCGCTGCATCCGGGGACTGTAATCAATGGGACCCCCAAGACTCAGCGAAGTACAGGCGACGATGGCACACCATATACGACGAATGGAAACTGGCCTCAACGACCATTAGGTCCAGCTCGGACTCCATCAAGCACATATAATCCATCATCGTCACGAAAACCTGGTCATCCCCCAGCAACGCCATCATTCACCGACTCTGTTCGGTCGTCCTCCAAATCACGGACTAGGCAGACTGACAGCAGGTTTCGTGCCCAGGAGCGAGCATACGTACAAAAACTTCGACAGGACTATGGTGGAGAATATTTTACTACATATGCAAGTCTTAATGGGAACGATTCTGACTCAGAAGGGGAAACTCCGTCATCCGAAGGGCCATACGATGACCGATTCGACCAAGAGACCATCATGTTTTACGGAAACGACGACAATCTACAGCCAACGGAGGAGGATATAAAGGATCCGGAGAACCGCGAGCGTCTCGAATGGCATGGCATGCTAGAAGCAGTACTGTTGGGAGATGTAGTGCGACAAGAGAAGAAGCGACTCATTGGCTCATCCGACCAAGAAGCTGGGAAGAGTGCATACAAGTCCGAGGTCTGGCTTGGAATCCGATCCAAGGTTTGTGGAAGACACATTCCAGTGCAACGACGTATGCTCGAAGAAGCTCGCTCAACACTGGATCGTACTCTTGAAGAAATTTCAAACTTCCAGGTCAAGGGTGAGAGTGAGGTTGGGAAGCCACCTTATGAACAGGTCAAGGATATGGTCAAGAAAATTGAGAAATGCGAGAACCTGTACCCTTCGTGGGCCGCGCTTACTGCTGAGCACAAGATAGCGGCCACCCCCGACTTCAAAGAGGCACATGAAGCAATTCTGTCTTGGTACAACACTAACGAAATGATCAACACGGAGCTGTCTATCTTGAAGAAATGGGTTGGGAATGACGAGCTGGACTTTACCAGAACCAAGCAACGATCGCCTGCTGTTAACGGCATCAGCAACGACGAAACGTCTTTTCTAGACCGACTTATGAAGGAGGATGGACTTCAGTCTTTATATAACGATGATGATAAATCCACCCAACAGGGAATGCTCGTCCCCATATCGACGGTGATCAACAAAGCAAAGGAAACGCTGATAAGAAACTCACAACCTTTTCGCAAACGTCACCTCCCGCCATACCTGGACGAGCTTCTCACACTCATCAGCTTCCCCTCACGACTGATTGAAGAGATTGCACGAATGCGTCTGGCCTATGCAAGGCGAGTTAAGGAATCTGCCCAGCAAAACCCATTGATGCAAGATCAGATGATCTCTCAATTCCAGCTCCTCCTCAAATTCGCTATTCGGATCAAGCTGGAGTGCACTTCAATTGCTAGCCCAGAGCCCGGATGGGATTTACCCCCCTGTATCGATGAATCCTTTGATCAGGTCGTGCTCGAGGCACTCAAGTACTATTTCAAAATGCTGAACTGGAAGCTGAGCGGCAACAAGAACACGTTTAAGGAGGCCGAATTGTTGTTCCAGGAGTGGGACTTCGCCAACGATATCGGTAGCCACCTGAATCGCGGTCATATCGAGGTTGCGGAACAGTTTAGCTCACTCACATTCAAGGCACTCAATCGACTCAGTCAAACTTTCGAGAAGGAACTGCAAGCCAAGCCAAAAGAGACTGCGGCGGAGATGAGCAAACGATACAAGGCTTGTCTCGACTCAGTTCGTGTCAGGCAGCGAATGCTGCAGCGATTTACCCGCATGATAAGCGACAACTACGAGCATGCTTCCGATTACAGCATTTCTTTCCGGCCTGAGTTGATGCATAAATTCTACGACCAGCTTGTTGCTTCTGGGCATTTCCAAGTTGACACGGGCATCTTTGAGCAGGACAATACATATGTCATTGCATCACCAGAGCTCCGTGACAGGCTTGAAGATATCCCGATCATGATGGCCATCACTTCCAAGGACCAGTTCCCTGATGAACTAGGAGATCAGTATCTCCTCATTTTAAGACCAGAGGATCCCCTCAACTGGTTTGGAGAAGTCATCTCGGTACCACTGCGCGAACAAAATATTGATCTGAAACGGGGTCATATTCGACTCTGTGCTACTGGCCCTCAGACCCTACCGAGCGCGCGAATGGCATTCCTTGACAATGTTGACATGCATGTCGATCTTGTGCAGGAATCACGATCGAATATTCACAAAGTCAATACGAGGCTTACCGAGCTGAGGAGGGTTGCGTACAAGCTGTCTAATACTTTCATGGACAGTGTCGAAATCATTAGAAAGCAAGCCAAGGGCAAGGACTGCCAGGAGCTCATTCAGACTTGTTTTGTCTTCGCCACCGAATTTGGTCAGCGATCTCTGCTCTACATGGACAGCAACAGACGACAGATGAACAACCTCAAGTTGACAAAGTTGGCTTTGGACTGGGTGAGCTTTATCTGCGACGATTGTATCGCTTCGGACCGAAAGACATTCCGTTGGGCTGTGCTTGCGCTTGAATTTGCCATGGGCATGACGCGAGGTAGACACATCCTTGCGCTAGGCGAGGACGAATATGCTAGATTGCGGTCAAAGGTGGCAGGTTGCATGTCTCTATTGATTTCACATTTCGACATCATGGGCGCGAGGTCGAATCTGGCAGCACAGGCCGAGAAGGAGAGAATCGAGGCCCTGGTGGGACAGTTCCGAAAGCTTGACAAGAACAGGATGTTGAACGACGAGGAGGCATCGAAATGCATCACGGAGCAGCGAATGGAGGAGCTCGAGAATCTCGACGAGTTCCGTCGCGAGAAGGAGGCAGAGAGGCGAACGCTTGGACGAGTGCTGGAAGGCAACAATGAGGTTGACAGATCACTGGCATACCTCTCCTCCTCGGCGACGAATGTGACTATGCGTTGGCAGCAAGGTCACTTTGTCGGAGGTGGAACATTCGGTAACGTTTATGCGGCCATGAACCTCGATACTGGTCATTTGATGGCAGTCAAGGAGATCCGCTTACAGGATCCGAAGCTCATCCCAACCATCGCCGAGCAGATCCGGGAGGAAATGGGTGTGCTCGAAGTCTTGGATCATCCCAATGTGGTATCCTACTATGGTATCGAAGTCCATCGAGATCGAGTCTACATCTTTATGGAGTTTTGTTCTGGCGGATCCTTAGCCAACCTGTTAGAGCACGGCCGTATCGAGGACGAGCAGGTCATCATGGTGTACGCCTTGCAATTGCTTGAAGGTCTTGCCTACCTGCACGAGAGCGGCATCGCCCATCGCGACATCAAACCCGAGAGTAAGTTAAAAAGAAGATGGCTGAAAGCAGGCAGAGACTGACAAGATTGTAGATATCTTACTCGACCACAATGGAATTATCAAGTATGTCGACTTTGGCGCCGCAAAGGTTATTGCTAGACAGGGCCGAACGCTCGCGGCCGATGTGCACACGGCAGAGCCAAACCGGTCCATGACAGGAACGCCGATGTACATGTCGCCCGAGGTCATCAAAGGAGAAAACCCAGGAAAGCCCGGTGCAGTCGATATCTGGTCGCTGGGCTGTGTTATCCTCGAGATGGCTACCGGCAGAAGACCATGGACCAACCTTGATAATGAATGGGCGATTATGTACAACATCGCGCAGGGCAACCCGCCACAACTGCCGTCGGCCGATCAGCTGAGCCCTCAAGGCATCGATTTTCTAAAGAAGTGCTTCGCTCGTGACCCTCGGCAACGGTCTAGCGCGATCGAGTTGCTGCAGCACGAATGGATTGTCTCGATTCGAAGCCAGGTTGTTGAGCCAGCAACGCCAAGCGATACAAGCAGCTCAACCCAGTCAACCCCGACAGTAGGATCGAATTCGAGCAGAAGCATAGGAGCGGACGGATTCTACTAGTTGGGGCAATCCGACAACGTCTCCACTGAGCCCTGATCCAAGGTGCGGTGTGTGAACTAGGAGGGAGTGGAAAGGAGGTGGGGAGTACATTTTCTATGTTGCATCCGACGCAGACTTTCGGGATACTGTCCGGGTCAGTTTGCAGAAAGCAGTGCCTGTTCGAGTTGATCTGCTCTATCTACTTTGACTTATATAATTTTCTTTAATGGAGACATGTTGAGAAAGACATGTATATGTATGATGGATGACGGCAACAGAAGGCAGTGGAATGTTGAGCACGTATTAAGTATATATGAGATACCAGTTGATAGTGTGCAAGAGGTTTAAGACTGATAAAATGCTGGAATAAACTGACGAGTAGTTGCTTGATGTCGAGCGTGACGATACCGTTCATAGTTAGAAGAGAGAGTCAATGACTTTGACAGAATGTTTTGAAGGCATGCAGCAATGGCTAACTAACATAGGACGAGATAACAGCTACTTGAACATTCAAGTGAAAAGATCGCTCAGCGTGATTGGTTTAGTGGTAAAATTCTCCGTTGCCATTCGAGCAACGTCGGGGAGCCCTGGGTTCGATTCCCAGATCACGCATCTACGACCGTATCTTTTTGACGGATTCATCATCTGGATTCTCAAGCCCAGTCAGTCAATCAATCCCTGGATCATTGACTCGGTGTCGGCGCGGCGAGCCCCGCAATCACGGAGAGGCCCGATGCGGAGGTGGCTCGTTTTGATAAGACAAGTGACGAGAGATTGGAGTGTAACAAGAGGTTAAAACCCCAAGACAACGAGAATTCCTTTCCTGTCATCCATCCCATTTCTCTTTCATCCTTCCACTCTTCCTCAACCTTGTTCTTTTGCAACTTCTCAGAATATTCAACCAGATTTTATCCAGGATGAACAACGCGCCAGCAATCATCTCGGCTAGTGACGCCGCCAAAACCGCCGAGGTTTGCACGACATACGGTCTTAGCGAGACCGAGTTTACCGAACTCCGACAGCGTGCGACGGCGGCAAAAGCGACGGCTTACTGCCCCTACAGCCAGTTCCGCGTCGGCGCCACGGTGCTCACCGAGGCCGGTGAATTTGTTAACGGCGCCAACGTGGAGAACGCTTCGTATCCCGTCGGTACATGTGCGGAGCGCGTCGCTCTGGGTACGGCCATCGTGAGCGGTCTTCGTGAGTTCAAAGCCCTGGCTGTGGCCACGGATATCTCACCGCCGGCGAGTCCATGTGGGATGTGTAGGCAATTGTGAGTCTTGATGGTACCCGACAAGGAGATAAGAAGTGGACGGCTTTGCTTTGTGGATGTGAACGAAGAGGCTGAGCTGTCTGATATGTATCATTTGTCTTGCTGACAACATGGGTTTTGGTGGTGATTACAGTATTCGGGAGTTTCTCAAGTTGGATGTTCCCATCATTATGTTTGACAAGGATGAGAATTATGTTGTGGTGAAGTTGGGCGAGGTAAGTATTCTCCGCTCTGTACATGCAATAAATCAGAGCGGTAAGATCAAGATACTAATCACTTGTGGTTTATGCAGCTATTGCCCATGTCGTTTGGACCTGATCAGCTACCACCACCTGGGTCGCTTGGAAATAAATGAGTTATGTTCGAGAAGTTGTCAAGATGCTACAGGCATGGTTAACGTGATCCCCTGGTGAAGGGTGTCAATTCTGCATAATGATATCAGTATTTATGAGAGGGCCTGGGCGAGGTTTCGGCTATTGCCAGAATAAGCAATTCAGGAGGAGGTTCACCCTAGTATTCCCATGTCAATTCAAGGCGTGTATTAGGCTGAATAGGCGACGGGCCAGAGATTCATGAAGCTTTTCCTCCCAAGAGACAAACAAAAGAACAAACAAATATTACTTACCGTCATGTAGGCCAAGAGTTGTTATAGCTGTAGGAACTGTTGGTTGCAACCCGCTCAATGATACTATTGGCTTGACTGTGTGACAAACGTCCAATCTGGGAGTCTTGGCCCGATCTTGATGAACCATGATGATTCTTGGAGCTCATGTCACGAGGTAATGTCATGATATCTATCGCTGGTGTTAGAGGGCATGATTACATTGGAATGTGCCATAACCCTTTACGATCACATGAGGACGAATAAAATATTTCGACTGAGGCTTGGCTTGAAGGAGCTTCGAGTGGCTGCCTAAAGGATGGATAGTACGCACCACTCAGAATGTGTGATGTGGGACGGTGGTGTTTAATTTCATAATAATTTTGTTTCGGTAGTTTTTGAATGAATCTGTTCTGTTTGCTCAGTAAAGAATTCGAACATGGTCGATCAGTAGCAAGCATGTTCACACTGTACGCTTTATGCCTTAACTCTGTGGCTCAACAAGACTGATGCCTTAGACGGTAATGCTACCACTACCCCACATGTCAGCTCAACATCCACACTTCGCGTCTTCCCGCTCAACGCTAACTTAGCTTCAATCATTCCAACAACACCCACACCCACACCCACACCCACGCTCCATACCATCTCACCCCCTCTCTACTCTTACTCTCTCCGGCGTGACTTCCTGCATCGATTTCCCGGATCTTATCCAGCCAGAAGGCAGAAAATAACCCCCCCGTCCTATTTATCATGCAAGAACACCTCGTCAATGATGTGCTTGCCCCTTGCCCAAGCTTCGGTGGCCCCTAGCACGTGACCTAACACGGTTTCCCCACGATTAGCCTGTCTTCTCTTCTACCCACACCACAAAATGCATGCATGCACACCTTCCCTGTCTTTTGACCAGTCATCACAACGGACGATTCTCTTCTCTTCTCTTCATTGACAGACGCAGCGCTGCTGCATAAACGCCTCCCCCGGCTCGACTCGACAACAGGCCTTGCCTTGCAAACTTGATGATTCCACAATATTTCCCGAAAACTCCAACTATTTCTCACGATCAGGACGCCTGACATCGGTCGATTCCTTCCATGACTCCCCACAAATTTCATCTTTCTTCTTTTAAGCTTATTTTCATCAGTCTTTTGACGCTTTCTCCAGAACACACAACATCTCTTCTTTTCTTCCTCTCCTTTCTTTGGACACGCACCCTCTCCTCTTACCTTTAGTTTCCTCTTTCATTCTTCTCGTGTTTGTCCGTCGTTTAACCAGTTATCGATCTCTCTGCCACTTGCTGTCTCGTTCACAAACAACCATCACCGTTGGTTGGCCCTTCCGATGCAGGGCTGGCATAACAGTTGCAGGGATTGAACACCATGTCCCAAACATATTCTCTTTTCCAGACGCGCTCCAAGCGGCTATTTCTGCCTCGGTTCGGAAGTAACCTTGAGAAAGATGTCTTTGATTTCTCCATGCTTTTGGACTCCATTTCATGGCAATTGCGTACGACATGATCATGTGGCTTATGAGGTCAAGATTTCTGATCAACACTGGTCATATCCAACTACTTCCAAGGACTAAATGGTTCTTCATGCATCAGACCTGTCTTTCAAGGATGTATTCTTGCGCACCTATGGTGTCTTGCTGCCAGCAAGCTCCATGCTGATCTTGACAGCCTACTTCTTCTTTTTGATGCCCTTCAATGACACATGGATGTCACGATCTAGTCGCTGGGGAAATGCCAGTTCAAGCAACTGATCGACAATAGACCATGAGAAGAGTTGCGCCCAGCCTTGGCCGGTAAAGCTACCCCCGAGAATCGGGTCAATGTTATTATCTCCTGATCCGGGGTAGAATGCAACCATACGGGCGAACCTCTCCATTGATGGGGCCTCCTGCCTCTCTTCCGGCATTATAAAGAGCCTCGCACGCCCTTGAATAATAACCATTGCCTTATCCGCATATTCTTCAGACATACGCCCATCATGTCTAGGTTTCCCAAGATCAGTAAGTCCTCATATCATGGTAATCAGCCCATGGCATTCAACAACTGACTCACTTGCCCCTAGCCAACACCTACTTCATGGCCCTAGTGGCCACAGTAGGTGGCATGCTTTTCGCCTTCGATATTTCCTCCATGGCCGCCATCGTCATTAGACCCCAATACATCGACTTCTTCAATAACCCAAGTGGTGTTACGCAGGGTGCCATTGGTTCGGCCCTCGCTGCTGGATCCGTTATTGGCAGTTTGATGGCCGGTCCTATCTCTGACAGATGGGGTTCGTCGCGACAGGCACACGAGACGCCTTATCCACGTTGCAATGTACTGATCCGAGGATGTATTAGTATCATGTTTGCGTGTCTCTGGTGGATTGTTGGTACCGCCATTCAGATAGCCGTCACCGGTGCTGGAACTTTGATCGCTGGTCGGATCCTTAATGGTGTCTGCGTTGGTATCACTTCCTCGCAAGTCCCCGTTTACCTTGCCGAGATCGCAAAGCGCGTGAGTACTCCTGGATTCACCCTTTGTTAAATCAAATGACAGCTACTCATGGTGGTTCAGGAACGCCGTGGCCGTATAATCATCATTCAGCAGCTCGCTATCGAATGGGGTATCCTCATTATGTGAGCATCCATCACCAAGCAACATCGACAGAGGAATCATGTTCTGACTCTATTCCAGGTACTTCATCGTCTATGGATGCGGTTTCATTGCCGGTCCTGCCTCATTCCGTACCGCTTGGGGCACCCAACTCATCCCCTGTGTCATTCTCATGATCGGCCTCCCCTTTCTTCCTCGTTCCCCTCGCTGGCTTGCCAAAGTTGGCCGAGAGGAGGAAGCTATCCAGACTGTGGCCGACATCCAAGCCCGCGGAGACCGCAACAATGCTCTCGTCATTGCTGAATGGCGCGAGATATCTGAGACGCTTCTTGCCGAACGTGAAGCCGGTCGAGGCTGGCGGAAGTACTTTCAGAATGGCATGTGGAAGAGAACAATGGCGGGCCTTTCGGTCCAGGCATGGCAGCAGCTCAGTGGAGCGAACATCATGGTTTGTGAGTTTAACCCCTTTCTCTTCTCTTGTGTTTCTTTTCGTGTTTTCGAGGTCACGATTTCTAATTTTCACTTGAATTTGGCGGCTAACAATCATTTGCAGATTATATGCTAATCTTCAAGGAAATATCAACCTGATCTCAGCCGGCGTCCAATATGCTCTTTTTATTGTATTCACGACCGTCATGTTCTGTTTTATCGATAAAACTGGACGACGTGGACTTTTGGTCTGGGGCGCCCTTGGTATGGGTGTCTGCCACTTCGTGGTCGGTGGCATGATTGGAGGCTATGGAAGGCAGGTGCCCGAAGGTGTCGATGGCAATGCCAACGGCGCGGTACAAGTCACTGGTTCACCTGCGTTTACCGTTATCGCCTTCAGTTACCTCCTGATCATTGTTTACGCCCTAACTCCTGCTCCTGTAGCCTGGATCTACGCTGCTGAGGTTTGGTCAACCGGCACTCGGGCGACTGGCATGGCTATGGCCGTGGTAAGTGTCTACTGGGGGGTATTTGGATCCTGATCTGTAGAACTAACTCGAAAATTAGGAGGCCAATTGGCTCTTCAACTTTGCTCTGGGCATGTTTACACCTCCCGCATTTAGGAACATCCAGTACAAGATCTTTATCATCTTTGGAGTTCTCTGCATTGGTGCAGCTATCCAGGCATACTTCACGTGAGTCAAGCACTTGTTTACTACGGGTTACGCAGTGAAATCTAATACTGAACGATTGAACAGATACACAGAGACCTGCGGAAAGACGATCGAGGAAGTTGAGGACCTATTCAAAAAGGGGGCCATCATGCCATGGAAGACCAAGAAGGGCGACTCTCGTCTTGTGGCTGAGGTCCAGGCTGTCCAGAATTCCCAAGCGGCTGGCAAGCTTGATACGAGCGAGATGCTCCGTCAACGTCCTATGTCTGCAACCACGCCTCAGGAACATCGTGAGGTATAAGTTGGTAATCAAGTTGAGAATGATGCTCGGTACAGGGTGACGGATAAGGTCAAGGAGTCGAGGGAAAGATCAATCATGTGTAATGAAAATTGCCTCGGTTTTTGGACCTTTTAGAATCCAGTGTGCGGCATTTACCCTTTGCACTATTTCTGCCCTCGTCTAACAAAGGACGAGTTGGTTTATTGCAGCAGATATGTAGTTCTAACATCTTTCACCCAGCTATCCATTCGGCTGATGGGTGAAATTGCGAGTATGCGATAATATAATTTCCAATCGTCCAACTTTGACAATCAATGGTCGTTTGATGTATGTTCGTCTTCATTTGAACCGTGGGTCTTTTGGATATCATGACTACTTTGCAGGGATGGGTGTGTAGACTAGTCATGATGCTATCATGGGAACCCCGGTCTTTGTGTATGAAGAGATGTGCAGGGTCCATGATGGCCAAGATTGCCCAGTGACGATCTGAGCCAGTCATGAGTCATTCAATGTACCTGTTATTGATGTGGTATGAATACCATGGTATCGAGTGAAATACAAACATGTTTCTTGTGAATGCATGATGATGAAAATTGCATGGCGGCACGTGGGATTGGAGAGACGACAACGGCAAATCAACCCAACGCAACAAGAATCGAGGATGATGGGATTAACCCCTCACGAAGTCGCGCTTCCTCCAAGAGTAAATCACAGCTCCGCCAAAACAACACATTAGTGGGCGCGATCGCGCGGGCGGATGATTTGCTACCCAACGAACAGACCATTGGCGCCCTCTGGTGTCATGTAGCACTTCCCATTTTTAGCACGGAAACCTTCTGTAGAGGTTCTTTGCCTGGCCACAATGATGAGCTAAACGCTGCGGCCACGGTGTGAGTTGGGGGAAGTAGTGGCCAGTGAGAGACGTGAACTGAGTCAAAGCGAGGTGATTAAATTTGGTGGCTGCTGGATTCAAGTTTTCATGTGAAGCTAGCTGTATTGAAGTTGTAGAAGGCGCCCTTTGAAAATCTGTAGTGTACCGAGAGAACTATGGAAATGTCATTATTGTTGGATTGTAGGGGTTGGTCTTCGTCTTCACGTGTAATCGAGACTGACAATTGATAGCACAACGCATGAATCAGAAAGGCGCATCGTATTGAATGCATGGTCATGTTAGTGTGCATGCTTCTTTATGCACTATTTAGTTAGGTACCTGTGTGATGCGATGCAGCATGTCTTGTTGATGTGCATGGTTTTTTACAGTACAAGCTTAGGTAGTCTGCAGGAAGTAGGTACGGATGCGCCATTTGTGGTCCTTTTATTTTTGTTTTTATTTTTATTCTTTATTTTTATAATGAACTTTGAATGTGGATGGAGGGAATTAATCAGACGTCGATAATAACAGAAATCCAATAATGAACCGATTCTTGAAACATCCGGGAGCCTGGAGCTTGGGCCTGTGCTTTGACCATCGGTCTTTTCCGTAGAGTCAAAGTTGGTGGCAAGTGGATGGACCGTAATGTACAGGACGAAGAACGACGGTAAAAGACGATGAACGGTGATGCATCACCATCGTTTAGCACGTGGTTGTAGGCTAATTTTATGGGAGGTTGGTGGTGACGGTTGAGCTACAAACACTAAAACTTGCGAGGTCTCGTTGGGCTTCTTTCATCGTGAATCGCGGAAAAATGAACGCCGACAGTTGCGGTTTCAATATCGACATGCAACCGCCTAACCCACTGCCGCGAAACGTAGGAATAATTACTTACTCGGCAGGTGATGGATGTATCTTGTAAAATGGTCACCCGAGACAGTTTGGGTGTTTTTTTTCTTCCTTCTTTTCTTTGTTACCATCGCTCGCTCTCGTTGGAATCCTTCGTGACTGGTAAAACAATACGCCATAAGGAATGTGACTTCGCCTCCCTGACTTCTCACCCAAACAACAAGATGTGATCTATCATGAACGTATATTAATAATAACAAACCGCCTCGATAGAGATGCATAATCTTGTTTCCTTTTTCCTATCCATTATTGCCAGCCGTAATTATTCATCCATGTCATCAAATGGAATGCGAGTATCAATAGATCGTCTGGCTGACTAAATTAATCTATCTCTTTACTTTGTTTTTCATCTCTGGATTTGTTTGAATCCTACAGAGTACCCATGCGATCCTTGTGTTTGTTCCCCCTCCATCTTTCTTCTCTTTTCTTTGCCGCCTGAAACTACAGGGAAGGCAACCTCTTCCTAATTCCTTAGTTAGGGACCAAACAGAGACCAGAGAGCCACTAGAACCTTGCGGCCCCCCTTCCTCGGGGTTGATCACTGGTTCCACCTGTACTACCCTGAGCTTCTAGTTGGTTGAATTGACCCTGACTTGTGCCTATGCCCTGCCTTATCAAGTGCACGCTTCTCCCCCTTCCTCCCTACTGCTACCTACCTAGTAGTGGAGTAGGCCCGGGTACGCATGTTCCTTTTCCCCCAGTGACTGACTCCCCTAGTTCTGTACTGTACGCTTAGTGCCCCCCTCCCGTATTTTTCTCCGGACATGTACCTAGACCGGCGTCACCCGCCGCGCAATTGAATCAAACCGAACCAAACCAAACCACGCGCTCCTCACTAAGTTCCCCTTTAGGATGCCCCAGCTGGATCCACAGCCCAGTCCTAGTCCTAGCACTGTAGATAGGTAGCCACTCTCCACTATTCAGTCGCTTGTCACTGCCACTGCCTGTCGTCTGTCTCGCATTGTTCCTTCCTAACCAATTTGGTTTGTTCTCACCTTGAAGCTTTCCATACCTACCTACTTTCTCTCTCCCTGAACTGGAAGAAAGAGAAAACCACAGCCTTTCTGTTTTTCTTTTCTTTTTCAACGCTTTGCGAACTACATTTTTCTTTCCTCCATCCTCCTCACTTCTTCTCTTTTTATCTTCACCATCGACGACATTCAAACCCACAACCTTACTCGCATTCACCCGCCAAATATCGTCATTTTTAACGCTTCACGCCGATCTTCTCTGAAAGGGTCTCTCCCATATTCCCCTCCGCATAGCACCAACGACTACAACCTCGTAGCCGTTCAAACCTTTTGTTCAGCTCCACCCCCGCCTCAACACCGCGTTTACGAATTCTTTGTTTTCGAAATCTCTCGACCACCGCTACTTCACCTCTCAAGTACGCCGCTTGCTGCTCCGCTGTTCTTTGTCACCGAACAACATCCAAAGCTTTTGCTCACCGAACACCTCAACTGGCGGCATTTCTACGATCAACTTTTAGCTCAACGACGATTTAACCCTCGGCCCCTGTCCGCCGCTGACGAACCATCGATCCCATCCCTCAACACATGCCATCGTGGAAGTGACAGCCCGGGTGGTTTCTGATCCCATCCGTCCTCCAACCACCTACTATCAATTCATCATGGAGCCTGTTCCAGAGACGGAGCGAATGGAGGAGTTTCGTCCTGCTCCTGTAACCTCATCCCCGTCTCTTCTTCCAGCTGCACCGTCGCTGCGAATCCAAAACCCCAATCATGTCACTCCCCTCGACGTCGACTTTTTGCGGAAGCCACCAACCATCAGACGTAGCACTGACCCTAGCCCGACCTCGCCTGCGTCTTCCTGGTCCGCTTCTACTTTTATTCCCTACCGCCCCCGCAACGCCTCTCCGCTATCCGGCTCACATTCGAGATCTCATTCTGTCAACAGCCCTGCGCTCCCCATGTCTCGCACTCAATCCATGCCCGGTGTAAATGGCTCTGGTCACATTCTATACTCACCTCAGCGGCGCCCAGCTAGTCCCTCGGGTTCCCCAAGTCGGGTACGCATCCCTCGAAAGCCTGCGGACGAGGCTTTCCCTCCAACCTCTCCGGTTCGAACTTCCATTCTTGAGCCAGAACGAAGACACGGGGAGAGACGCAGCAGCTCTCCTATTTTTGGGACTACCATCAACACGCCCAATCGACTCCGTCGACCATCTTCACCCCTCAGAACAATCACCTCTCAGAGCACAGGTTCATTGGGACTCTTTCCTCCCACCCCAGGATCATCTGCATCATCTTCATCCTCTTTCCGCAGCTACGACGCACTTTCTGGAAGCTATGGGACTTCTTACTCTTCGGTTCCCTCCACGCCCACCTCAACGAGATCTCGAAGTCCTAGTATCTCTAGCCTTGAAACCATTCCAGACACACCAGACGCAGAAGAGGCAGCCCTCGAGGCCGAACGCATTGCTCAACTAAAGGCTGCGGCAGATGCTGCAGATGGTATTGATTCATCCGAATCCAAGGGCAAGGACACACCAACACGAGGGCGTACCATGGGCTTTGGTTCTCGGGACAAGCGAAAGCGTTGGAGTGTCTGCGGTGCTGAGCGCAGAGGCGACCTCGACCTGGAGACAATCTGGGAGGACTAAACAAACTATGAGCACTCGCTCCCCAAACCAATCATATCAGAATTGGTCAAGCTGGTTTTCTCAAGCCCGTACCACATCGTCTCTGACAACTGTTATGGAAGGGCGTTACTCAGGTGTATTACGGTCGATTGACTGTCTATGGAGGTTCAGCATTGGGATGAAGGATATGGTGTTATCGTTTTTGTTTTTGTTTTTCTCTCCTCTTTCGCAACTAGCACGGCAGCGATCCCGTGGCTCTAACTGATACCCTCTCAAGCGCATTTGCATTATCGAGTAGACAGCATGACGTCTACCATACTGCGCACCTTGTTTCGCCAATCGATTTGGGCAAGGTATGCAGATTCTGTACTCAAAGTTTACAAGGACCATATTTTCATCACACACAAATCAAATTTACACACAAGTTCACACATTTCTCTCCAACGATGCTTTTTTTTCTGTGACGGGCACGGTGACAGCTGACACGGATGATTCAGCAGAAGGGCTGGACTGTTGGGTAACCTCGATTGAAGATAGAGAATTGAGTGGGGGCTAGGGAGACTCAGACGTATGTCTGCCTGTCTACAACGCGCCTTGTTAATTCCATTGGTCGGCCTACTAATGTCTTGTCTATGGCAAGTTTATAGGTTTTAACATGCTCGGTCGGTAATCTAGCGATCGACAGTGGAACCCGCTATCGACCTTTGACGTTGCTCGGCATCTCGAGAATATTGCTTTTTCCTGTCGCCCTTGATCGCGCTTCTGCCAGGGCAATTTTTAGTTGCCGTCTTGGTTGGTGTGCGACTCCCTTGAATCAATATCTGGGCCCACGACAGCAACATCTAATGTGTATAGCCGCCCTTGGATCACCTCTGACAATGTTTTACAGAGCCTCTCCCTCTTCAATAAATCTCCCTCGATCCCTTCAATCTTCAATATTCGTCCCTTTTGATTGACAATCAATCCTGTCAGGATTCAACCCTCGATAACTTCACACTTGATGTCTTCACCCTCGACAAGATGAAGATGTTACATATAAGACGACGGGTGAGCTTCACTCTAGAGGAAGCTTCTCTTATCATCACGCTTAGCATCTTCCTCACTGGCTCCTGACAGCCTCATTCTCTCGGCTGCTTTCCTCATCTTTCTCGATATTCGCCTTACAAGATGCTTCCTCCTACTTTGGTTGGTGTTATCGGCCTCTTGGCTGCAACAGTCGAGGCCGCTCCCCGTGGGACTGAAATCGCCAGGGTAAGATTTATCGCATTTCTATGAAAACAAAACGTGATGGCTAATAAGTCAGAACCTGGGACGAGGCTCTCGAGCATTCAGAGCCCAAGTAGTTGCCCGAGCGGAAGCCAGCTCAAACGGCTACAATGATTACCAGTCTCCTCAAGCCAAGTACACCCAGCCTGAGACACCCTATCAGCCTAATCCTTATTACGGTACCAACACGACAAATTCGACCACCACTTCCAGTTCGGAGTCAACCAGTCTCCGATGTCCTACTGGCAGCATTTACACTTCCTTCCAGACAGTTGATCTCACCGTCACCGTCACTGCTTCCTCGGACGCCACATACACCAACCCTTACCAGCAGGGTAACCAGACTTCTGGCGGCGATTATGGCTTCAGCTATCCTCCCAACAAATATGCTACCGGATCAGACAGCCCTGTGTACACGGACCCCAACGGCGAGGAGCATTATGGTACTGCCAAACCATACCCTGCTAATACAACCGTTGTCTATCCTATGCCCACCGGTTATCCTGACAAGACGACTGTTGACTATGGTTATAACACAGAAGAGTACCCTTACATGAACTCGACTATCGCTGCACCTTCGTACACTGCGCCCGATGGTTATCCTACACCGGGTGGTTACCCTCACCCGAATGGTACCGTCACTTACGATACTCCTCCGGTCTACACAAAGCCAGCTGTGTATCCCACGCCCGTTGACCCCGGCAATTCAACCGGTCCTTACCCTATCCCCTATCCCTCGCCAAACAGCACCGACTCGCAGGCATATATCCCTCCCAAATCTCAATATGTGCCTCCCTCCTACTCTTCGCCTGCCATGAACAGCACGCGCCTCCCTCCCATTATCCCTACTCCTTCTGGATCTGAGGGATATGCGCCTCCAGTCTACACTGCGCCTATCATCAACAGCACATACGCCTATCCTATTGTCACAACACCTTCTTCCGACGCGTATGAGACTCCAAAGTCTCAGTACGTTCCTCCTGTCTACTCATCGCCGGCAGCAAACAGCTCTGCAGTTGCTCCCATCATCCCTACTCCGCCCACCGAGTCCCCAGTGTATGAGACTCCCAAATCCCAATATGTCCCGCCCTTCTACACGCCTCCATCGGTCAACAGCAGTACCACGCCGCCCGTTGTCCCAACTCCTAGCGAGACTCGGGCATACCTCCCTCCTATCTATTCGCCTTCGACTGTGAACAGCACTGATACGCCTTATGCCACTCCTACTGCCTCCCTCGAGTACGAACCTCCCAAGTCCCAGTATACCCCTCCGGCTTACTCTCTACCGGCTGTAAACAGTACCGATCTCCCTCCGGTTGTTTCGACGCCTACTTCCGACTTTGTGTACGAGACTCCTAAATCTCAATACGTGCCGCCAACTGTCAATACGACGACCTCGGCAGGCCTTGACGAGACATTGACTCCTACATCCAGCGCTACAGTGACGCCTGAAGTTACCACGCCCTCTGCTTCTAAGACGACGTGTGTCATCGACACTTCAATGGCCCCCGTGTATACTCACCCGTACAACGCTACCACTCCCACTGCGCCCGCCTACCCTGCGCAGACCATCTGTGAGCACACCGTCGAAGATGGCACGCCCAAGAAGGATGCTAGCTATTGCGGCGTTCACGGTAACCCTGTCGAAACATACGTGATGGCAGAGTTTGCCGAGGACCGTGAGGACGTTGATGTCACCGTTGAGGGCTGCTACCAGTTCTGTGAAGTAAGCTATCCTTCGCTACCCTGATTAAAACGTAACTAATTTTTTTCTTTTTCCAGAGCGACATGGATTCTACACAAGGTTGCCAGTCTTACCGCTTTTACCATGACGAATCTGGTGCTCCTCGCTGCGCCCTCTACGGCATGTCCGCCTCCAGTTCCATTCGCCAACTCGACAGCTCTGTTGATGACATCTGGTACGACCTGACATGCGGCTCCCCCAGTGAGGAGGCATGGCACCAAGGAGCATCTTCCGAACACCAAGCTTCTCGATCTCTTGATAACTCGAGAACGAACTTCAGTTTCAAGCTAGGTTTCTAGGCATGACTGATCGAATAGGGGTAAGCATACGAGAGGAGTTCTATGGAGTTTAGATTGGCTGTTTTACTGGATACATTTTTATGACTTGATGTAAGGAATGGGGACATATATTGGTCGGCATAGAATCATGGGAGACAAGGGTTTGGAACTTGTCTTGGCCACGCTATGGAGAGAAAATGGGCGTTGGCTCTGTGAGGGGATGGAAGACATTTCTATGTCTGTGTGTATCAGATGCTCCTCGATTGAGGATAGTTTAATATGTAATTTTCATTTCGTTATTGTTCAGATCAATGTTGAACACCCTCAAAGGACGCCAATAGATAGTATCGCCACTGTGCCTGGTTTAGTCTTGTAGCATACAGCCAACTACGATGCAAGTTGGTAATAGGTTGACTGTTTTTTTCGTCAAAATTGAAGTAACAAATGAATTTCTTTTTCCTACACCAACGCCTTCGCTTATTTATGACGATTCATCAGTTAAAATCAAGCCTCTTTCATCTCTACATCGTCCCCTGAACTTGATACTTTGGCTGGAGTCTCCTCCTTCTTTGTGCCGGCAGTACCGTTTGTCACAGCGTTCCTTATATGCTTATACACTCTCACTGTGTTATCCTGCCCTGCACTGACCATGGTTTCGCCATGGACATCAACCCAGAAGCACACGCCCTTGTGGCCCTGCACGCGTTGCAGGATTGCTTTAGATCCAACATCCCATAGAACAATACTGCCGTCTTCACTTGCAGAGGCGACAAAGGGAGTTCCGTCGAGGACACCAAAGCATCCACCAACGACGAATTTCTCGTTGATGTGGCCCTGGTACGTTTTCTTGACGCTGCCAGAGACGTAGTCCCATAGACGGATACAGTTGTCGAGGCTGGAGGCAAGGGCGAAGCGGCCGTTGGGGGAGAAGCATACATTGGCGACGGCCGGATTGTCTTCGTGTACCAGCGTGCGAAGACACTGGCCTGTCGAAGTGTCCCAGATGCGGCTTGCCAAGTTAGTGAGGGGTGACGAGCATATGGTAGACAAAATAAACTTACATTAAACCGTCCGTCGAGCAACTGACGACCAGCGTTCCATCTTGACTGAAGTCAATACCGCTTACAGGGTCACTGTGCGCAGGCAAACTTCGCATGAGTCGACCTGCTCGCACATCCCATAGAAAGACAGCTTCATCGTAAGACCCACTCGCCAGAATATTGCCCTTCGGCGAAAATGCTAGGCAGTGTATATAGTTGTGATGACCCTTCAGGGGCGGCATCTCGCCACCGACCTGCGCCCTCCGAGCAGTCGTTCTTGGGCGTCCAGTCACTCGATCCCATAGTCGAATAGCCTTGTCATCTGAGCCGCTGGCGATGGTGTTGCTGTCGGGTGCCCAGGCTAGGCAGCTCACACCAGCCATGTGGCCAACCAGGGTATCCATATGGGCACCAGTCGCTGCATCCCAGATTTTGATGGTGGCATCTGCAGACGACGAGGCGATGAAGCGTCCATTTGGCGAGATGCGGACCTGGGAGACGGCCTTGGTATGACCGTGAAGCACTAGGCGAGGGCGGTAGTTGGGCTGGAATGGATCGGGCGGGGGTGTTGACTGAGGCGCCTGTGGAGAAGCTGATTCGGATCGTGAGCGGCTGGAAGGTGATGGTGAACGAGATGAAGAGTGCGAGGATCTTGGTGAGCGCGAGAGCCGAGGGCGAGAATTAGACCGTGTCGTTGATCTTGACCTGGATCTGGACCTGGAATTTCTCTGTGCGTAATATCTCCTTTCTGGGTCGTTCCGGGTCGGGCTCTGACTTGGGGTTCTGCTGTCGCGTCTATGCTGTCGGATGGAAAGCCGTCGCGTCGCAGTGGATAGAGACTGACGACCGTCGTCGAGGTTGTCTTCGTTGGAATTACGGCGCGTATATGCTGGAGTTGAGTCGCTTGATGTTTTGCGACGCTTGTTTGACTGCGCTTCGCCTGAGGGGTCGTCGTCGAAAGCCATGGCGATGAGTTAAAGCTGGAGTGAGGTTGATGAAGGGATGGTCAAGACAAGGCTGAGATGCTGAAGGTAAGGAAGGAAATTAATGTGGGGTAGCTGACAAGGCTGAAGATCGGAGGATAGGGAGCTTGATGATTGGTGAGTGCAGCCACACTTAGAGCATGAGCCACAGAGTCGTGTTAAGTCTGTAGGGTAAGTTATGTAGGAACCGCAGATTGCATTGAACTCCAATGATCAGTTAGTTGGCAGTTCAACGATATTGACATGCATGATAATGATATTTACTTTATTAATCCCTCGGGTTCAAGAGAAAGAACAATATACAATAGTATCATTATTTTGATATGCTGACCATTATTGCAGATGGATAAGAGCCAATACGGGGCATTCGACATTGAATTGCTTACCCCAAATTCCAGTGTGAATACCGTCAAACACATCAAAAGTAGTTTTTGCCATATAGGATTCTCGTCCTTGAGCCCACAATAAGCAATCCACAGTGAAAACCCAGCACCATTGGGAAAGGGGGAACTGGACTAAAAAAAAAAAAAAAAAAACAGTTTTGCTTCTTTTTAGTGGTGAATCGAGATCATGCCCCAGCAGTATCAGATTTCCATAGTCTGGAGTAGTTAGGTCGGTAGTTCAGCCACGGCTTCAAATTTGTAACATACTATTCCATGTCACCAAGAGAAAAAGGGGAGGAAAGGGAAACGCCGAAAGAGAAGCCTGGGCTTTCCATGTGGTTTTTTCTTCTTTTCCCCATGGGTTTTGGGGCCGTCACTTGTTGTTCAGCCCAGTTCAGCCGCACCCCTATTGCCAGAGATGGAGATCTTGTTTAGGTCTGGACCCAACAGTAAGATACAGGCCAGTTCAGTGTTGGTCAATCAAAACTCTAGATCTGAAAGCTGAAGCAGGAGGCGTATCCGTGAGCGCGACACTTGATGAACAGATGACTTTATCGCATCATGATTCGACGAAGCAAGTGATTATCGTAAAGATACGAATAACTTGATGAGACGCTGACATGGTGTTTCACCGGGAGAGATTCAAGAAAGACGAGGACGAATAACCAACTATTGGAATGGCTTTGTTGATTGGCCTTGTCGACTGTCCCGAGAATCTGGACTCGTCGATACTCAGCTACCTACCTAGTATGCAAAATAAGAAGAAGAAGAAGAAGAAGAAGAAGAAGAAGAAGAAGAAGAAGAAGAAGAAGAAGAAGAAGAAGAAAACAAGCGACAAACTCGAGCACGCGACAAGTAGCTAAAACGAGACAAGACAACGGAAGGGAGTTTTATGTTTCAGAAAAGACTCTCGTGGGATTTTGACTCATTTATCGTCCATGTGTCTACCATGTCTTTGCTCTGCAATTGCAGTATAACCGCCATAAATCCTGTGTTGAGTCGGTCAAAGCGAGACATGAACTGAAGAAGTTTATTATTAATCCCTTTGTTGACAACTCTTATGGGTTCATCCCCCTATTTCACCAGCAAAGCAATTACCCCGGAAAGCTGAGAGTGAAAAAGAGAAGAAGAAAAGGAGATTGATCTATTCTAGGCTATAATCAGGAAATCATATTGAAGAAATCGGATTCTAGAACCAAAAGCCGTTTTGACCGGGGCGGCAATAGTTCAGCTGTGGCTGTCCCATAAGACAGGGTAAAATGGAAATAAATAAATAAATAAAAATAAAACAGACTGGCGTCAACGATGAGAGGAAGAGGAAGAGAGGATGGGAAACTAAAAATTGGCGGGAAATGAAATTAACAACCGGCTTTGACGGATCAGGCGTCAACGTTTAATTGATTAATTGAGCTGGCTGAAAGGCAAAGTCAATGGCTTATCGTGGCCCAAACACCGTTTTCGTCAGTCAAGCCAATATGATGGAATTGCGTATGGCTGCTTGCGACGACATTAACTGCAATTTTTCTAGGTCCCTGACTGGTAGAGAATGAAGAACAATCCGATGACAACAGGGAAACGAGAAGGAATCTACCCATCTATGCCCGACGAATCCGACTCATCCCATCAGAATGCCTCCGTTGCATCACGTATATTGCATTACAGTACTGTACATGATTTTGTGCTGCGCCTCGAAATCTCTCAATGCTACTGCTACATCACGGAGGCATTAACTTTCTGACCCCCCCCTGAGGGTTCACAACTTTGATCTCCACATGATGCTTGACTGGATGATTTCGGGGTAAGTAACATTCATGCATGGGGATCCATGAAAGTTTTTTCTTGGGGGAACGAAGAAAGTAACGTCAAGTAATGAAGGGATTGATTGAATACGATAGTTGACGTGGAGAATAAATATTGAAGAATTCCGGATTGATACAATTGCTACAATGTGAATTCCTTCCTAGTACAGAGTAGAATCATCATGTTTCTCCTGACTTGCTCACCGACATGTCAAGACCCATTTCATCCAATGGTGCCATATTAAATTAATTAAATCGCCTTGCTTTCTCGACTGAACCAACATTCAATGTACTGTTGTTTGGTATTGAACGTCCCTCTCTTTCCATTCCATACCATCTCCATCTCCATCTCCATTTCCCATCAAAGCACCGAGATGCCACCTTACCTTGCGGCCTTTTTTTCTCTTCTTCTTTTGTTCTCCATCTCTTACTCTCCCACTTCCCCCTCCCTGATTCAACGTAACCTGCTGTGGCCTACCTGGCCTGGTCGACGTTCCATCCCGATAAAAAGTTACAGAGACCCCTAAAATCATCCACTGTAAGCGAGGCCCCCCCCTCAAAGTCAGGGGAGAAGGTCCGTACAGTGGAGGAATTTACAGAGATCCAAATGTCAATCCTCGACCACCTCTCAGCCTGGGTGGGAACGGAGCCACCAGGAAGCTGGATCATCACATCACCTTCACCTTGACAGTTTTGACACTTCTGGGATCACCGCCACCAGATTGGGACATGTCCTACAGAGATCAATCGGACCAAGTGAATAGATTGACATGTTTGAAGAAAATTGCTTAAAATAAATCCATTGATGTAACTTTGTCAACCTATCACGTCAGTGAAGCCACAGCTACGAAATCGAAATAATTTAATCTTAATCGCTGATCTGAGTCATTTCACTCTTGCAACCCCCCTCGTTCCCCTTTTTCTACCAAAAGGTGACAAGCAAGTTTTCTTCCAACCTTAACTTGTCCTTCTCTTGCCAACAACGGACCTCATTTAACCATACACGAGAGATTCGTCATCGCTATTCTTCCGAGAGTATAATTGTTGGCTGGTCGCATACATGGTGCCAGCAAACAGCTTCGTCTTCTTCTCCGGCCATTCCTCCTTCTGTAACGAGTAACTGGAGTGAATATTGGGGAGGGTCGCATTGGTGCTGGGTCTTTTTCTTTCTTCTTCATCCCCTTTCCCGGCTCGAGCGTTGGTTACCATAGGCCATAGTCCTGGTCCATGGTCCATGACCGGGGACAGTCAGAGTATAGTAATAGTGTTTGTTAGTCAATAAACGGAACCTTCCACTAGACTTAAACCATACCATACTTAGTAGGTAGAGAGAGGTAGGCATCCTACGCTGAGGAACGTGTTCTGGCGGTCATGGCGGTTACACAACATCCCTACGCCAGGCGGCTAGAGTGAGCCAAGTGGGAGACATTCATTGTCCCTGTAAACCATTTCAATAAATAACGGATTTCTGACCGATCTCCTCGCCTTCCATCAAAACCATCATTGACTATAGTAGTAGTGGCGTCTCGAATAAATTCATCAGCAGTGAATCAATCATTACCCGGAGCAACTCATTTCATCTGGTCTGGTCTGGTCGCGTCGGCTATGTTGCCTGTATACCAGTACAGCACTTCGACTTCGACCATCCTATCAGGGGTCATCCCGACTCCATTTCTGGACGACGGTGTATTTCTCTAGGCCCTAACCAATCATCTTTGCCGCGCCAATGCATAGTTAAATTACAGCTTCCTGATGGTGTATACCCTAGTAGCCCTGACTCTCTCCCATCCCCGGGGCCCATGCCCACCGTGACAGGACAAGCAAGATTTGTGTTTTTGATTGTCAAGCAATCATGGCTGACCGTTCACATTATACCGGCCAGGCTAAGATCACATCAGCCCTGCCGCATTGGCACACGGGAACCCTGGAACTCTGGACTCTGGGACCGCGCTCTCCTCCTTACCGATTTTTCTGACCTGAAAATTGCATCTCATCGTGCTATCAATAGCAAGATTTAATCCTCTTTGTTGCCTAACCGAACCAGACCAGGGGGTGAGAGCAAGAGCAAAACCAACAATAATGGATCCGTCCGTGAATGAGAAATTGGATTGAGTGGAAGAAATCCTCTGTCCCGTCTATTGTGGTTCTCAAGCTGTGCCGCTTATGCCCCTGGGACTAGCTCTGGAAATGCCAGCTCGTCAGTGGTCCAGAGTCCACTAACACCGCCTCCAATTAGCGCTTCAACCACTGACCTAACACCAATGTCCAACGCCAACGCCAACGTCCAACTTCCGTGCTGCGACGGGGGAGAGAAAGAGAAAAATTCTAGGCAATGGGAGCTCTAGGTTAAGGATGCTGATGCCTGTCACTATAGCATCCAACCCATCCTTGTTCTTTTGCCGCTCTGGCCATATCCTCCTTGGCTGATCAGATCAACTGGTTGGGTGAGGATGCGCTCGAGGCGTTAAATGATTTCCGTTTTCAGCTCTCACCATCGTAAAATAGATCAGCCAAGAGGCTTGTGGTTCTTGAACAAGATGTGACAGACACTACAGATTGCCCAGGAGCTCGTTACATACCATACGTCAGGTACATTTTGCTGTTACAATCCACACAATGCGCGGACTTGTAAAATTGGACAAGTCTAGGGGGTGAAGGGGGCCCATGACTGAGGATGCCTGAGTGGATTGTTCTCAGTGAGGTGATGGGAGGAAAACAGGGGAA
Organism: Fusarium penzigii; assembly: GCA_013623535.1. Taxonomy (NCBI): domain Eukaryota; kingdom Fungi; phylum Ascomycota; class Sordariomycetes; order Hypocreales; family Nectriaceae; genus Fusarium; species Fusarium penzigii. The sequence goes on from JABFFC010000032.1 coordinate 40,949, forward strand.
AACGGTACGTACCTCCCCTGTGCCTGGACAGTCCCCCCCTGGATCATTTGCGGCGTCCCGGTACCTGCCTTAGCGCACTTTCTTAGCTCGTCATCGTCCGTTAGTCCAGTCCAAACAGGGAAACCGTTCAAGGCGCCCAGGGGAAGGAAGGGTACGTACCCGCCGGACCTCACGATCAATCTCCCTTTGGCCTCAGGCTGTACCCCATTCTCCCATTCCCACGCCCATCCGTCTCCGGCATTTAACTATCTGACCCTGGCCTCATTCTTGTTCTGTTTTTCTTCTCTTCTTTCTTCCTCCACCCTTCACCTACATACCAGTCACTCTTTTCCGGCTTTCAGCCTCCCACATTCTTTATTACACCAATAATTCACAGGTTGCCTTACAGCTCCCTACCGTCATTCTTTTAACAAACTCAACCTTCAATCTCTAATATTTAAAAAACCCTTCCGTTAAGGAAAAATCAACAAATCAGCCAAAATGCGTTTCACCATCTCCGCTGCTGCTTTCATGGCCTTCGTCGCCAAGGCCATGGCCCAGACTGCTGACTTCGACCCCATCTTCACCCCCGAGGCCTGGTCCACTGTCGCTGCTGGTGAGAACTTCCAGATCACCTGGGATGCCCCCGCCAAGTACGCTGGCCAGAAGATCACCATCTCCCTCATTGGTGGCGAGACCCAGAACACCCAGGTCCCCATCAAGGACATTGCCAGTGAGTAGACATCCTTGCAGAATGCGACTGCAAAAAGCAAACAAGCGAACATGCCACTAACAAAACAACAGCTGGTGTCGACAACGATGCCGAGACCTTCACCTGGTCCGTCGATTCTTCTCTCGGTGACGCCAACGTCTACGGCCTCGTCTTCAAGCTCGAGTCCAACCCCGCTATCTTCCAGTACTCCAACCCCTTCAAGATTGACGGTGACGCTGCCGAGGAGGCTGAGCCCACCTACGAGCAGCCCGAGGGCGCTGCCACCACCACCCTGACCACCGAGGGTGTCAAGACCGTCAGCCTCGCCACCTCCGTCCCTACCTCCGTCCCTACCACCATCATCCCCGTCATCAAGACCGAGACTGTTCCTTGCAACACCACCGCTCCCACCGTCATTGCCGTCACCCAGACTCACACCATCGTCGAGCCCTGCCACGGCAACTGCACTCACCCCACCGGTGCTCCCGTCTACTCTGCTCCCGTCTACACCACCGCTGTCCCTGTCGTCCCCGTTGTGCCTACTCACTCCGCCAACGTCCCTGTGGCTCCTACTCCCACCCCCGCCGTTGTCACTGGTGCCGCTTCTCGCTTCGGTGCCTCTGTCGCTGCCATCGGTGGCCTCGTCATTGCCGCTCTCGCTCTGTAAGCGAAACCTACATAATTCAAAATCATTCACCTTGGTTTTCTTTATGTAGTTGGCATGACTTGATGACTGCATTTTAGAGGGTTTATTTTTCTCATTTCTTGTATGGGAGCGGTCTAGGTACTCGGCCTCAGCGCACCTACTCTGGTATTCTTTGTTTCTTTTCTACCAGGTTTTTTATTTGTCTTCAGAGATTCGGAAGGTTATCAGGATTGTTAATTGTATTGAGGAAAAACACTTTATAAAACCCAAATCTGGGTTATTTGTCTTGATCAAGCTTCCCCGGACGTAGCATGCCTTGCGCCTCCTTGCTGCCACGTCTAATAGACATATGACTCAGTACACCTCGAGATATCCTACCTATCAATGTAATGCGATGATGATTTATTGTCTTGACTTGAATACGCTTCATCATAATGTGACTACCAAACCATTCAAGACCGTCTTCCTCTGCATCGTAGTCTCCAAATGTCTCTTTCCAACCTCTTTGTTTTTATGACCTCTGGAATGTTCCTTGCCCAGGTTTTCCAATTCCTCTGCCAGTCAACGTCGTTTCATGTTATCTCAACATGCTGACGACGATATGTCTCACCCTCTGGAATGACTTTGATGCTCCCAAAATACCAGCTACGAATCAATCAGCACTCTTGGCTTGTTGTCATGTAAAACCCTGATTCACAAACGAGACCAGCCCATCACGTCACAATGTCTCGTGTATTATTATTGTTGCTATTATCCTTATTCTTTCCTTGGTTCTTCTTACCGTTACTCTTTATTCTCATCCATCTGGTTCAAACAACCATGTCTCTGCTGTGTCACCCTCTCTCACCTGTCTGCAACATGTTTGTTTTGCTTGCTTGCTTGTCTTACACCAGAGAGATCGGCAGTTTTAAGAGCAGGGGTGGTCGGAAACATGATCGTCGGACGTTTAAATATGCAATCTCACGCCCATTTCATCTGTCGTGTCAGGTTGAAGAGTCTTGGAAGGCAACGGTAAAATGTGGTAATGGAACGCCCGTGTAACATGAGGTATCATTGTCGAGCAGGGCATGTAACCAAACAAGACTTGTAAGAAAAGAAGCCCGAGAGTCCCAAGAAAATAAGAAATCGATTTTTTTTAAATCTATAGTCGCTTCTGTCATCGTCGAATAGAGACAGGGATATCCTCATTATATATATAATCCAAACCCAAACCCGAACCCATACTCCGAAGCTTTCGTTAAAACTTATCAATACCCCAGAAGAAAGCAACCCAAAATTCCTTTATCCAGACAACTTCAATTGTTTTTCTACCTTTTCGCCGAAATCAAATGACTCATCAAGATCGCTGTGGCATAATATCCACTTAGTGACCACCAATCTGGCCCTTGGGCAAGGGAGGGATCCAGCACACGGCCAAGTTGAGTGCAATGTGAATGATGCCGATGACCCAGAAACCCATGGCGAAGTCCTTGCCCTGGTTCATGAATCGGAAGATGATGGCAAAGATGACACCTCCCAGGTTACCACCACCACCAGTCAGACCAGAGAGAATACCGTTGGCAGAAGGATGCACGTGAGGCACAAGCGCAAAGTTGGCGCCGTTGCCGGCCTCGTGGAAAATGGACATAAGGACAATGAGGCCAACAAATGTGCCGATAGTGCCGCCGTTGGCTTCACCAGGGTTGACCTTTCCAATGAGGATGAGAAGAGCTCCAGTCAAGACACCACAGGTTGTGATCCAGACCTTCTTAAGCCAGAGGTTGCGTCCAAATTTGTTGTAGAGTATGTCGGCAATGATGCCACCCAGAGGTCTGTTGACAAAGTTCAGGAAGCCAAAGATTGCTGCATAGTTGCTGGCTTTAGTCTGGTCCATGTGGGGGAAGTTCTTCTTGAGATAAGCACTCAGGATAGCGTTGATGGCAAGCTCACCGCCAAATGAACAGGCGTACGTGGCAACATGGAAAAAGGTCTGAGGAGAGTAGCAGACGGGCAGCGCATCTCTGAAACTAGGCTTGGCAACAATTTCACCCTTGGCAATCTCGAGAGCCTCATTGGTAGTGAGAGCGTGTTCCTTCTCACCAGTCTTGACCTCCTTCTCACCTTCGGGGTTGTTCTCTTCATCAGATGCCGAGCGGTCAGCGGGTGTCATGACGGGGGTCACGTCTCCAGAAGAAACACCGTGAGACTCCAGGTTCAGTCGGACCTGGTTGGCTCGCTCATCCCAGCTTCCGAGAGGAGTGTCGGGGCAGAGCAGGAGCATGGCAGTGCCACAGACGAGCAGGCAGACGAGGGGAACAACAAAGGTAACACGCCATGCCTTGGAAGCGCTCAGGCCCTGGTGAGCGACGAGCGAGTCAAAGACAGCCGGCATAATAAAGTAAGTGATACCACCGCCAGCATTGCCCCAGCCGCCAGCCAAGGCGTTGGCAGTGCCGACAACATTCTTGTCGAAGAAACCGGTGCACCATACCTGGCAGGGGACGAATGTTGCTCCGAGGACACCGATGAAGAATCTAGAAATGTAAAGACCTGTGGCGTTCTTCACAAGAGGGGCGAGTCCGACAGGGAGGCAGCCGAGAAGAATTAGAATAGCGTAGACTCTTCGAGGGCCAAACTGATCGCAAAGCGGGCCGGTGACGAAGCGGAGGAAAAGAGTCGCGCAGAGGGAAACGATGTTGGAGTTGGCAATCTGAGCAGGAGTGAGATCAAGATCTTTCTTGATCGTGACCGTCAATAAAGGTGGAAAGGTGTACCTGTTGACCCCCTGAATTAGCCCACCATCATGATGGTTGGGTAAGCAAGCATCGTGAGGAACTTACCAAGCCCAGAAGGAGAGCATAAAACCCATCCAGGAGAAGAAAAAGACTCGGCCATGGAGATCAAGGACGTTGAGAACAGGAATACTGCGAGCTTTTCCATTGATGGGGTTGACCTCAGGGGCCTTCCACAACTGGGCAAGCTGGAGACCCATTGTGAATAATCGTGACAGGGGTTGTTAAGAGGGAATGATGGAATTATCGTGAGAATTGCCACTAAGAATTTTAAGAGAATGAGAAGAGGAATTCGATGATGATGATTTGATCTTGTTGTATTTGATCCTGTTGTTGTTGTTGTCCAGTGTCGTCTTGGAGTTCCTTTTCCTCATTGATTGCTCCCAAGGTTATATATACTCAATCGCCAACCGTTGTTTCAATACAAAACTTGAATATCAAAACGACGACGGAAGCGACATCTCCGGATCTCCAGAGAGATGCAAGGGCTTTGCCAATATCCCACAAGATATCACTTGATAAGGCCGACCTTGGCTTGCTGATATGAGACTCTTCGTGGGCTGGGTCGAAGAAGAGGCTCAAAATTCCGGAGCACGGAGATGCACAATTCAGATTGCTCCCGTTCGTACTACGCTGATCCGATAAGGACGGTAGCGACAGCGGGAGTCCAAGCGGCCCGTTGTTCTTGGAAGGGTGGTAGAATCTCCAGGTCGTCGACAGCGCCAGCTCGATCGCGTTTCCTGGACGTTCAAGGTAATAATTATATCTAAGCAGAAAAATGGAATGACGTCTTTCGAATAGATGGATCCTTTTTCTTTTTGAGATCTGTGTAATCGAGATGTCCATGCAGCATTGAAGATTTGCTGCTTTTCTGCACCCCTTTATCCAGCAACACAACACCACTCATCCCCCGACAGCCACCACTAAACCTGGGAGATAAGGAAACAACCACGGTCAGCTTGAACGGTACTTCGTGTCCGGTACTGCCAAATATTCCCCGATAAATCCCTTGTTATGGGGGATGCAGGTCGCTGAGACGGGCATCTGAGAGACGACAGAGATAAGAGCTCGGTCGCGCTAAGCATCTAGACGGCCATGTGCCGAATGCTTGGGTACTGATTGACACCCACTAGGTGAGGCTCAAAACTGGGCTCCTATGATAAGCTGACGACTTCAAGACAAATTGTCATGATTCCATTGGACGATAGCAGTAGCCTGTGCCAGTAGCATGAAACTACGGGTGATAAATCAACCCAGCCCAAGAAAAAAGGAAAAGGATGGACAGGCAAGGCTGGACTGAGGTGTGCTGCATGGCAGGTTTCGGACTGGCCTAGCTTTGGGCAACGTACGGTAAGGTAATGTCGTTTCGGGACTCGGGACCTGGCTAGTGCCAAGAGGGATTAGAGATAGAGATCAAAGATAAGGTACCGTGGTGCTTGTGCAAGACGATCGTTGCATCTCCGCGGAGAGAAGATTGGCGGGGCAGAACGGCATATAAACCTGGGGGAGATGAAAAGATATTGATAGTCCCCAATCTTTATGCAACGCATGGAACGGTATGTTCGTGGGGGAGCAAAGGGGGTTATAGATAAGGAAAGGACGGGGTTAATAATTCATGTTCCTGGATTTAAAGGTGTCGAACCCTCCTCGAAAGCAGCCAAGCACATGATTTGCAGCCAATCGTTCCATTTGGGTTAATATCAGTCGTACAGAAGTGGTGTTGTGCCAAAATTGGCTGACTTGGAACCACCACCAGCCCATCAAAGTTGTCTTGGCCTCTAGAACAGTCTGTTTCTGGTGGCATCTTGTTCCTGTAAACCTTCGGGAAGACGTGAAGTAATTTTTGGGTAGGAATATGACGCTTTGTAGTGGCTCTACATACAGTAGTACGCAATGTGGCCTCTTTGCGGCCGCTCGAGGGAGTTTTGCGCCCGCTCACGTGTCTTGAAGGTCACCCAGCATTCATAATCAGGTTATGACGCCCCAGAGCTGATGGGCGATGTTTTCCTCCCCGGAACTACGAATAATTAGTACAATTGTAATGATGAAGTCCAAGAAATTCCAATGGACTGCTCAGAGCTCTGGGGAGATTGCCCTGGTATTCAAAGCAAGGGTTAGACGCCTAGCGACATTGAAGAAGCCACTCTCTCCCTTTGAAATCAGTAACAAAGCACTTGCCTGTTGTTGCATAATAAAAGTCCAGGCATGCAGACTCGACATGCAATGCCCACTTGAGTACGGAAAAAGAAGTGTCCCCCGTCCTGTTCTCGTACTGTTGTCGGAAAGAAAGAAAAACTGGTGGCTATGGCTAGCTTCGAAAAATGTGCTGCGCCTGCTTTTCGACTGAGTGTAGCGTGACTCGTTGACTTGATGATACTGTAAACAGATTATGATCCATGTTTACATTTCGTGGTAAGAGGTGGATTTTGAGTTGGCAACTTAGAAACCTTACAGTATTCAAGTCGGATGTAGTTGGACGGGTGATGATGTTTGAAATATGTAACCAATATCACGAGGAGTCTTGTGTGGTAGCCTGGTAGGTACTAGGAAACAAGAGCAAGAGCCAGGCCTGCTGGCACATGCCTGGTAAGCGTCCGTAATTGCAGCACTTGCGTCTGGCCAGTCACGATCCAATGACCTGCCTTCTTTTGAACATTGACACTTGTCCACTTTGGGTAAGAGGGGTAGTCAACATGATCCTCCCTCATGATGAAGAGTACTAAGAATGATGAGTACGGTCAGACATAATGTCGATAGCGCAGATTTACATGGTATCAAAGTCCAAATGAAACGCAAGAGGAGCACATCAAGGAAAACAGAAAGCGATCTAAACCCGTCACCAACATATCCGATTTATGGCTATATATGTAGATTGTTTCGTCTCAGACTTGTTTCAATTGCGATTTTATTTAACATCCGAAATCGAAGTTATACTAGGATATCTACTACTTAACCTGGTAAACTCCTGGTTATCATAAACAATTCACGGCTGCATTATACCATTAAAAAGCACGGGTTGATTACATGAGCTTGAACACAGTCTGTCTCATGACAGCCATCTCTCATCATGGCCAGTCATTCATACTAGGTAGTATGTAGTAAGTAGGTACTTGGGTAAATGGACTGGCAGATATTGCCCTATCCTTCCTAGTGCCCGACCGTACTAGAGTGTCTTGAATTTTTTTTTCCCTCTCTCTTCCCGGTATGTCTTCTAGAGCCCCTCCATTATCGGACTTCATTCTTTGGTGGGGTCCCTTTTTTTTTTCCTGTCATGGTTCTCTTCCTCCTCTTCAGTCTCTTTACCTTAGCTCAAGCGTAGCCATCCGTCTGCTCAAGGTATGTGATTCTACTGTTACTCCTACCCAAGTTCATTGTCCTCTTTTGCCATGTGAAGCTGACCATGTATGTGCTTTGTAGAACGTCGCCATCGACCTCAAAGTCCTAGTTAGTGGGGGGTTTCCGCTGGCTTGTGAGTGAATAAGAATTCTGTCCCGCAGCAACACTGGTTGACTCAAGTTCGTATTGTCAGAGCAGTAAACCGCAAAACTACCGATACGTATCATCATGGCTACTCAAGAGGTTCCCAAGACCTGCAAGGTCATCACTGCGGAAACTATCGCCAAGAAGCTTCTGGAGGAAGTTAAGGAGACTCTAGCCAAGGTTCAAGGCGCCAACCCTGGAGAGCCCAAACTTGCCGCGTTCCTTGCCAACGGCGACCCTGCTGCCGTCAAATACGCCGAATGGTCCAAAAAGACTTGCGAAGACAAGTGAGACCGCACTGCCATGGGTCACGACCGAGACATGGTACCAGAACCAAATGCTGACTACATTGCAGTGGATTCCAATTTGACCTCCGAAACGTTGATAAGGAAAGCCTCGAGGAAGAGATCATGAAGGCCAACGAGGATGATAGCGTCGACGGCATGATTGTGTACTACCCCATCTTCCCCAACAACCCTACCCACGACAAGTATGTCCAGGAAACAGTTGCGCTCGAAAAGGATGTCGAGGGTCTTCGTCACAAGCACATCCACAACATGTACCACAACATCCGATTTATCGATGCTCCTGAGAACCGCAAGAAGTCTATCCTGCCCTGCACTCCCTTGGCTGTCGTCAAGATCCTGGAGCACCTGCAGATTTACAACCCTATCCTGGCTCCTGGAAACCGTCTGTTCGGCAAGACTATTACCGTCATCAACAGATCCGAGGTCAACGGCAGACCCTTGGCTGCTCTGCTCGCCAATGACGGTGCCACCGTCTACTCGGTCGATGTCACCGGTGTTCAGCTGTTCACTCGTGGACAGGGCATCAAGAAGGTCCGTCATCAAGTTGAAGACAAGGAGGGCTGGGGTCTGGAGCAGTGCCTTCCTCTGAGTGATGTGATCATTGGAGGTGTCCCCGTGGAGTCCTACAAGGTTCCCACAGAGCTGATTCGAGACGGTGCTGTGTGCATCAACTTCTCGTCCTACAAGAACTTTGATGGTCCTGCTATCAAGGAAAAGGCCTCAATCTACGTGCCTTCTGTCGGCAAAGTGACAATTGCAGTTTTGTTGCGAAACCTGGTGGTAAGTTTCTCTTCCGTGAGTGCGTAGTTGAGCTGATACTGATTGATTAGCGTCTTATTGCCAACCGACCACCAAAGGACGCGGCCGATGCGAAGAACGAGCAAGCCAGAACGGAGGCTTTTGCAGATGACTAAGAGGTTGATCCATGAGTAGGCATGATGCAGTGGGAAGTATACGGGAATTAAAAATAAGGAGGAAAAAAAACATGATACCTGGTGCATTCGATAGATGGTTTACGAAATGGAAAAGAGAACAAAAGCATGAGTATAGTGCAGTCTACTTTCAGGGACGATAAAGTGATGGAAATGAGATATACAATGGAGTCTATAGACGGGAATAAAAAAGGAAATCATTTACTTGGGAAAAGCTGCTTGAATCTAATTTCCAATATTGATTGTGACGGTCCTATTCATAGAGCAGTGATCGTGTTGAATGGAGCTTGTTTTAGGTGTCCTTATTGATCAGGTAAACTCAATTCGTGATCTTTGCTGTGCATCTCTACCCACCAAGAAGCGTAATAACAAAAAAGATGCCTGGGCTGATTACGTGTATGATGTATGTGAATACAGACAGTTGTGTATAATAAAGAAACCAAGCTTGACCAGGCACACTTTTGCACTGCGACTAGTTCATGGATTAAGCTTATCGTCAATCGTGCAGCCGTCGATTGAATCTAGACCACGTAGTGGCATCCTTGCTGGGAGTTAGACTGGTCAACCATCATGGGGTTAGCGTATCTATTATTGAAGGATTCAAAGAGACCAGGGGGCATAAATTACGATGGGCAGAGATAGACTCTTCCTTCACTTGGACATTGCCGACTAGTATCGCACTCACGACATTGTTACAGGCCAATATTCCATTCGTGTATGATGTAACGTTAGATTCGTCAGTAGCCGCCCAAATGTGATAGAAATCCACCCAAGTTGTTATGTTTTTGGTCATGATCCCGTCAAGACGGGTTCAACAGTCGCCAATAACATGTTTCCATACCCTAGACTTTGATCTCTTTGTATTTCTCCCTTCTTCTATAACAATGTTCCCTGTCGAATCCTCTCGTATCCCTTAACGAACATTTATTTCTTTCATCCCAACTAACTTCCGTGTGCTACGAAAACCCAGCTTTGAAACATGGGATGCTCCAAGGTCTGTTACAGATCGTCGTGTCCGTAGTACGTAAGTCATGCAATTAATACTCGGTTACCTGTCTTTCGCTTGTGACCATTCTTTATGTAACTAGGTTTGTCCATTTTGTTCTTGAATTTCCATCTCGTTTCCATCTCATTCTTCCCTTCTCTCACAATTTTGAATCACCCTTGAATACTAAAAACAACATCATTCTATTCGTTGCCACATTCAAGCCGCCATTTCTCCCCTGCAAATAAACCCCAACTCTATTTCCGTCCACCTTCTTGGCGCAACCACAAAAACAGGTTCCAGGCTCAAGTTCAGGCTTAGGCTCAGGCTCAGGCTCAATCAAGGGTCGAGAGGCGTTGGCTCCCTTGCGCGCCTGTTAGTTCTCTATCGACCAACAACGCCCTGGTTCGTCGGTTGCCCCGGTCAGCCGACTTCCAGTAGGATTGCGCAGTCCTCCCTCAACTCTCTTCTCAACTACAACCAAATAGTTCAATCTCGACACCTCAAACGCACACGGCATATCGGCAACATGGCGACAACTGTGAGGCATGTGCTCCAGAAAAGAGCCGACGATGACTTCGATTATGACGACGACGTAAACTGGTGGTATAGCGATGTAAGTAACGACACCCTCTCGCCCATCACCAAAACCGCCGGCTCCGGGATTAGTTACGCACGTGTCATGAATCTAACATCAACAGACGGCAACCACTGTCAAATGGGCGGTATTCAGTGCAATTGTTATTCTTCTTTTAATCTGGATTGTTGGAGGTTATATGCATGCTAAACGGCGCATCGAAAAGGGCCTTCGGCCATTAGCATACCACCGAGTACGTCTTGTTGTCTCGTCTCAATCATGACAGCCATTCGAGAGATTTTGTAATCGCTGACTCCTCATAAATAGTGCTTCGTTAGCAGACGCCTTATGGCACGCGTCGATCCCGCATACGCATACCCTACTCAGACATATATGTACTCCAACTACCCGCCACCACCTGATGGATACAACTACGGCTACGCACCAAACCCCCATGGATATCAGATGAACAACATGCCGCCACCTCCCGTCTACGACCCGAGTCGGCCTCCTCAGTACGAAGCTCCACCAGGTGCCTCGAAGATTGATCCGACGCAGGGACGAGAAAGAAGGGATGATGGCCCAGCTTAAAACCACCTCAAAAAGATCACATGTGGTATGTTGGGCTTGGACGGAAGTGATGGACGGTGATAGGCCTTGGTGGGAAATTAATGTTACGACCACCGAGAGGGAGGAACCTAAAGGGTATGAGATAGCATCTTTCAAAGGAGTTGACGGTTTAAATCTGTGATGACAATTTAGGATAGCGCTAAGAATTGATGTTTATTCCCAAGTCATATCTATATACCTAGATAGAATCTGCATTGTGTAGCATCCTTTCAAACTCCGTACTCCATGGGTATAGTTACAAGTGATCGAAGATCCCACATCTACTAATCCAAGTCCATCGCATCGGCATCAGCGTCACCACCTACGAGTGGCACGTTCTCAGTACTCATTGATTCATCAGGCGTAGTTGTTGGTATCGTTACTCCAGCATTAGCATCCCGCTCCAACTGCTGCTGCTCCCGCGCTCGACGTCGCGACTCGATGATAGCCTTGCGAACGCTATCCTGCTCTTCGGGTACAGAAAGGGATTTGGGATCACTGTACAGCACGACCTGCATGCCTGCAAGCTCACCGTCACTGTTGGCCATGACAGAAGGAGGAATGCGGTTCATGTCTAAGTGTTTTCGGATATCCGAGAGAAAGACGAGCTTGCCAGAATCTTCAGGTTCGCTGTCAGAGGAGAGTTCGTCATCGATGTTGTAGATGTAGACCTTGTGACTGGTGTCGTCGAGGCGCATTTGATCATCGAGTGCAGGATTGGGTACCGCAGTGTTAGCAAGAGTGGGGATGGATGGATCTGGGGTTGTTGATGACGGCCCGGACGGTGTTTCGACGGGGACATATAGTTTAGAGCCACCTTTCTCTTTTGAAGGAAGAACCATGTCAGCGTCTGTACAACCATGGATAAATGGGTATGAGGTGATAGGGAACATACCAAGGTTGAGTAAACTCAGGCGCTTAGAAAGACGTTCATTGTCCTGAGACTCTGCCTTTCTCTTGCGCCGTAGCCGTCTCGCCTTATCGATACCATCGGAGGCCATCGTCCCGGCCGAGACTGGCGATGTGGGAGGGACAAAACCATGTGCGCCTTGCAACATGGTAGTAGCGTGTGTGAATTGGTCGTGATAAGGTCGGATAGTGTCTAGGTTCATCGGATCTGGTCAATGTTCCCCCGCGCCGAATGGGAAAGGGCTTCTCTCCACTGAGCAAGAAAAAAGGGCGGCGATTAATTACTCTCGCAAAGTCCTCCTGGACCAGACGCCAGTAAAAGGGAGAAAACAGTCGAGAGAGAGAAAAAAAAAAGGTGATGATGAATTGCAGCCGAGTGCAACTTTATTTGTTCTTCTGATACAATATTTCTTTGTTCTTTTTGTTCCTTTTCTTTTATTCACACTTGGCACCAAATGTTACCACGCGTCAGTGTCAATCGCAGCGTTGGCGTTGGTGGCCTTTGCAACAGCTCCAGCAGAAGCCTCTATAGCTCGGCCTGTGGCGGGTTTAGTACGAGGAATAAGAATGGAGGCCGAGCTCTGAGTGACAGTGGTAGTGGCAATGGCAGTGGTAATGACAACGGTGGTAAAGGCAGGGAAGACTTGACTCAGAATGGGTGCGGTTTCGGTACAAGTCGCAGGCTTCGGGGTGGGCGTAGGCCTTTTGTATCTACATTGACTCATTCTTGTAGAAGTTTCTACGCCAAAGCCCAAGCCTGCACATCCCCATCGTCTTCTCCATCCCCTTCTCCATCTGCATTTCCATTTCCATTTTCATATGGTCCCTCATCATCATCCCAGTTATTGTCCCCATCCGCGCCACTACAGCAGCTACTGTCAATTCTGCAGCCTCTCTCATCGCATGCCCCTCCACAACTCATTGCCATTCTAGCCTTGTTCCCCTCCACAACCACTGACAACTTCTTCTCCCGAAAACTCCCCACCAACAACTTCTGCCCCTCCTCCCTCACATCCTTATCATCATCCTCCTCCTCCACCACCACCACAACCGCCACCCTCTCGCGACCGACGACAACCTCCCTTCGCGAGAAATTCAGATATCCCAAATATCGAATTCCTCTCCACAGTCGGTCATACTCCAACAAGACCATGGCTGCTGATCTCGAATGGCCCGCTGCGCGCGTGCGCAAGACTTTCCTTGAATACTTTGAGCAGAGGGGCCACACGATAGGTATGTGACACCGCGGGCGGCGCATATTTTCAAAACATTCGTCCTTTTAGCATCTTTGGAAATCTTCTCCAGAGTAATTGCATTCTCTACACACAAAGTATATCGCTTCATAAACTAATGTCGCTAACTCTCCCGGACTCTTACAGTTCCCTCCTCATCTGTCGTTCCTCACAATGACCCCACTCTACTCTTCACCAACGCGGGCATGAATCAATTCAAGCCTATTTTCCTCGGAACTATTGGCAAAACCGATCCCATGGCCGGCCTCAAGGCTGCCGTCGACAGTCAAAAGTGTATCCGCGCTGGTGGCAAGCACAACGATCTCGATGATGTTGGCAAGGATAGCTATCACCACACGTTTTTCGAGATGCTGGGTAACTGGTCATTTGGCGACTACTTCAAGACCGAGGCTATCAAGTATTCCTGGGAGCTTTTGACTAAGGTCTATGGTTTGGATCCCGATCGCCTATACGTCACATATTTCGAGGGTGATGCCGCGCTGAATCTCGAGCCTGACCTGGAGGCCAAGGAGCTGTGGTTGTCCGTTGGTGTTGCTGAAGACCATATCCTACCTGGTAACATGAAGGACAACTTTTGGGAGATGGGTGACCAAGGTCCTTGTGGCCCCTGTAGTGAGATTCATTATGACAAGATTGGTGGCCGAAACGCTGCAGATCTAGTCAATATGGATGACCCCATGGTGGTTGAAGTGTGGAACAACGTTTTCATGCAGTACGACCGACAGCCCGACCGAAGCCTCAAGCCCTTGCCTGCCAAGCACATCGACACTGGTATGGGTTACGAACGACTAGTCTCTGCCCTTCAGAACACCATCTCCAATTACGCCACTGACTGCTTCACTCCCCTCTTCAAGAAGATCGAAGAGGTCACTGGCGCTCGCCCTTATGCTGACAAGTATGGCAAGGATGATGTCGATAGCATTGACACCGCCTATCGAGTCGTTGCCGATCACATTCGTACTCTCTCTTTCGCCATTGCCGATGGCGCTGTTCCCAACAATGACGGCCGAGGCTATGTTGTTCGACGTGTTTTGCGACGAGGTGTTCGATATGCCAGGAAATATTTCAATGCCGATATTGGTGCCTTCTTTTCCAAGATTCTGCCCGCTCTGGTTGACCAGATGGGCGAGCAGTTCCCTGAGCTTGTCAAGAAGCAGCAAGATATCAAGGAGATTCTGGACGAGGAAGAGCTTGCTTTTGCCCGAACTCTCGACCGTGGCGAGGCTCAATTCGAGAAGTACGCCGCACAGGCTACCAAGGATGGTTCAAAGAAACTTAACGGCGATGTTGTTTGGCGCTTATACGATACTTTTGGTTTCCCTGTTGATTTGACTCGATTGATGGCGGAAGAGCGTAACCTTGATATTGACGAGGAAGAGGTTGAGGCTGCCCGCGTCAAGGCCCGAGAGGCCAGTAAAGCTGTCAAAGAATCTGTACAGACCTTTTCCAAGCTCAACGTCCACCAGATCGCTGAGCTTGAGCAGCAGCTCAAGGTGGAGCGAACGAATGACGATGCCAAATTCATTCAGGGTGACAGCAAGGGCAAGGTGCAGCTCATCTACGATGGCAACTCATTTGTCAAGTCCACCAAGGACATTCCCGAGAAGACCGCTCTAGGCCTTCTCCTCGACAACACTAACTTTTATGCCGAATCTGGTGGTCAGGTTGCTGACACTGGACGTCTCGTCATTGACGATGTTGCTGAGTTCAAGGTTATGGATGTCCAGAATTATGGCGGATACATCCTACACAGTGGTTACATCGAGTACGGTACCCTCTCATCCGGTGACGAGGTCATTTGCGAGTACGACGAGCTGCGACGATCACCCATCCGAAACAACCACTCTGGTACTCACGTGCTGAACCACTCCCTTCGTGAAGTGCTTGGCGATGAGGTTAACCAGAAGGGCTCTTTGGTGGACAGCGATAAGCTGCGCTTCGATTTCTCACACAAGACTGGCGTCAAGATTGATGAGCTCAAGAAAATCGAAGACATGTCAAACGCCTATATCCGCCGCAACCAGAAAATCTTTGCCAAGGATGTCGACTTGGACCTCGCCCGTCAAATTGAGGGCTGCCGTGCCGTCTTTGGCGAGACATATCCCAACCCCGTGCGTGTTGTCTCCATCGGCAAGGACATCGATCAGATGCTCGCCGACCCCAAGAACAAGGAGTGGCGACAGTATAGTGTTGAGTTCTGTGGTGGCACTCACGTCGACCAGACCGGCTTGATCAAGGATCTTATCATCGTTGAGGAGAGCGGTATTGCCAAGGGTATCCGTCGTATTATTGCTTACACCGGCGAGGCGGCGCACCAGGTCCAGCGTGAGGCCGATGAGTTCGCCAAGAAGCTGAATGCCCTCGATGCGCTTCCTTTTGGCCCCGAGAAAGAGGGTCAGGTCAAGGCCGTGTCTCAAGATCTTAGCCAGCTAACCATTTCCACTCTTACCAAGGACGAGTTCAACAAGCGATTCCAGAAGATCTCTGCCTCTGTCGTTGCGGAGCAGAAGAAGCGCCAGAAGGCTGAGTCCAAGACGGCTCTCGACACTGTGCTGAAGCACTTTGAAGCTGATAAGGAAGCCAAGTGGTACGTTGGTCGTTTGCCTATCGGTGCGAATGCCAAGGCCATTGGCGATGTTGTGAAGCACTTCCAGGGCAAGGACAAGGATAAGACTGTGTACCTGTTTGGTGGCAGCAAGGAGGAGGGCGCCGTTGCCCACGGCGTCTACGTTGGAACTGTAAGTTCAATCTTTGAACACAAATGCACAGAAATCATACTAACAATGTTGCAGCACCTCTCCTCTCAGGGAGTTACCGCCGAGCAATGGGCCGCGACAGTGTCCGAGGTTATCGGTGGACGTTCCGGTGGTAAGGAACCCGCCCGACAGGGCCAGGGTACCAAGCCTGAGAACATCGATGAGGGTGTCGAAACGGCGACCAAGTGGCTTAACGAGAAGCTCAAGCTCTAAGTGGGCTGCGGACGAGTTTGATACGTTTGACGATGTGATGTGACGCGGTGCTTCACTTGAGATTTCGGTTCATGTATTTCGGGCAAAAATGATCGGGGTTCTGGCTTGGGATTTCTCCAAAGGAGAAAAAAAAAGGAAGAAAGCCTGGAATATGATATCCATATATAGAAAAAATTGAACGGGGTCCAACAGACGTGCTTGTATATCTACTATGTATACCTTCAGTGGTATGCATATAGCTACACATGCTGTATGTATCATGATAAACGCCTTCCCCCCTCTCTTAAAACCTCCGTGGCTATTCTTACATGCTGCAGCGTGTCTGCAGTCCTGTCTCTTTCATCTATTTTTACATTGATCTTCAACGGACTTACACAGTCACCAATACACTGGCGTTGCGGTAATGGGACACGAGAGGGTTCTCGCCACTGCGGGTTTGGGTGTCCTCGACGTATGCCCACTTGCGTAAAAAGTCCCCATGTGACATGACGCGGGTCAACTTGCCAGTGATGGCGCGGTATATGGCCTCTGTCACTCGGAAGTCAGTGGGGAAGAGGATATCAAAGTATCCCTGATGAACCTAGATTGAGATGTCAGCGACTGGGTGTAATACTCTGAGATGGATGTAGAATTGCTTACCAAGGGTGTCGTGACGGGCACCATGCGACGTTGGTATCGAGTCTGGACAACCGGAGCATTCAGGCCCTTGACGGCCTGAGGAAGCCAGTCAAAATCAGAGGTCACCAGTCGATGAGCAGGGAAGTGTTTCTCGAGGACGTCGAAGAATTGCATGAGACGAGTGGGGACGAACTCGGGATCGGAGAGGTTAGCGGCAAAGGGGATTTTGGTGGACAAGTAGCGCAATGCGGCGTTGGTAGGGTATGGTCTTGGGTAGTCTCCCCCAGTGGCTGCGTGACGGACGCGGAAGTATCGAGAGACAAGGGGGTCTAGTTGACGGACATAGAACTCGTAGAAGTCACCGTCGCCATCAATCAGGACATGACCTTGAAGAGGTTCCTCGGTAGCGACATCGTAGCGGATGCAGTCGTGGGAGAAGTTGTCAAAGACCTCCATGGCGAGGAAAAAGCAGGGAGAGGGTACATATTGATCCCAGTCGAAGATGGAACGGTTGATGATCTCGACCTTGTCGGCGTGGCCACGAGATGCGGCGGTGGAGAGGAGGTGCTTGTTCTGCATGGCTGCGAGGGAAGATGAGATTTCGATGATGTTGTATTTTGTTCGGGCGTAGACCTGGGGATCAACCTCACGGATGTAGTCGAGAATGTTGAGCATGAGGGTTCCACGACCAGCACCCATCTCGTAGAGGAGGAGATCATCGTAGGGATAAGTGGTCAGGCGGTAGTTGGAGACTAGGTAACGGGCAATGGCCTCGCCATAGTACGGACGGAAGAGCTCGGTGGGAGTATGCCAGAGCTGTCTTGTGGGATTGTCGCCTTCGCGGTCGTCTAGGTGGTCCTCAAATTCGGTGTAGCGACGGCCTAGTTCGGATTGGAATTCGAGCTCGTCGCGCATGGAGTTGAAATCGAATGGTTCGCCTGGACTGAAGATGACGGCTTGTTTGGAGAAGTAGCCATACGAGGGGTTATATAGACTGTCTGCAAATGCATCGATGTTAGTTTTGTGTATATCAACGTAGACACACGGTGGAACACTTGCCGTCGATAAAGTCTCGCATGGTCATCTTGACCTTTCGGGGTCTTTCAGTGCGCTGCTTGAGCTCTTCCGAGTTTATGTAGGGATACTCTTCGAACTCGCTAGACCTATCCTGGGGGAGGATGTTGGTCCTCTGCTGCCATCGACTCTCATTCTTCTTCATGCCACGATCTCTCGAGGGGCGGGGGACGTAGGAGCGAGCTTGGTGGGCGCCGCGGTACGAGACGGCAGTGGGAGACTCGCCGAGACCATTGCGAAGGTTGGGTAGGTTGCCCTTGCAGCCTCTTGGTCGATGACGGAAGAGCTGGCGAAAGAGCTGTGCGACAATGGGGGAATCCATTCTATGATAAAGTGAAAGATGGTGTTGGCATGGCGGGGAATTTTTTTGCTCCCTATTAGACTGGGTTGAACTGAGGAAGAATGGAGATAAGATCGGACGGACGCTATGGAACTTTCAATTGGGAAGCAGAGCCAGCTGCAAAGCTCATCCCGGGTGTACTTCGGGTAGGGGATGTACCTACGTTACTGACTGTACTTCAGTGCTGGTCACGCGCCGATGTTCTGATCAATAATCTCTAGACTTGGGAATAACTAAGATATGATATAAAAGGATGGCATAATTGACGGGAATAAGCCCAAGGCATCCATATGCTTTTGTGTCACTTCCCACGATCAAAAGACCATTGAAAGAATCAACGCATGTTGGGTTGTTTGAAAGTTGATAGCCAGATAGGTGACCAAGAATTGGAGTAGAGGGTTCATCTCATGGGATGTTTGATGAGTAGGTTCTGGTGAGAATCACTTCATGTCAGGCACACGAAAGAGAGAAACAGAAGAATTTGCAATTGAGCCTCTATTCTTGTATTTTTATCAACTTATAATATATAGTACACAGGTTAACGTAGCAGGAAGTGTACTGAGAGGAAAAGAAAGTGATCATGACATCACGGGTGTGCACAGCACTACTACCTAGCCTACCTAACAAGCACTAACCCAGCAGCAGGGACAGGAGCAGGGGCCCTAACGGCGCACCTAGAGAGGTCTCGTCATTCAACCTTTGTCTCATCATCGCCAAAATATTTTAAGCCTCAACTTTTTAGAGTCACTACAACCCTAACATATGCTCATTTCTTTATTATTCGGTTTTTTTACAACCATGATGTATTTCTAACTTCCTCTCTTCAATCGCTAACCCCCTTCTCTTATCTCTCTCATCTGGGACGGTCTCTCAAATGGCCTTGAGCGATCATCCAAAAGCCTATGGCACCGCTGCCGTAGTCTTTGCCTTTACCACCGGCATTCTCGTCACTCTCGGCTTCAAGGACTTCTACCCAGATCTTGAACATCGATATCAGCGCAAACGCCGCTCAAACACAGCAACATCTGCTCGTAGGGGCAGTCTCTTTTGGGGCTCTCCCGTTCAACTTGAGGACCATGAATCTAAACCGTCTACTCCCCGGCCCGGGGATGCCCTGCGCAGCAACGGTTGCGCTGATGGTATAGAGGGTACTATCGGCAATACGCCGCTCATCAAGATTCAGTCGCTTTCCGATGCTACGGGACGTACCATCATGGCAAAGGCCGAGTTTCTCAACGGTGCCGGTAATAGTCCCAAGGATCGAGTTGCTCTCAATATGATTCGTGAGGCAGAAGAGCAAGGCCTCTTGACCCCTCATCAAGGCGACACCATCTACGAAGGCACAGTCGGCAGCACCGGTATTTCTCTTGCTACACTTGCGCGCGCCAAGGGTTACCGCGCTCACATCTGCATGCCCGACGATATGGCTATGGAAAAGTCAGACCTACTACTTCACCTGGGCGCAACCGTCGAACGTGTGACGGTCGCACCCATCACCAGTCCAGACCACTTCGTGAACCTCGCAAAACGCCGTGCTGTTGAGCATGCTGAAAAGCATAAAGATGGAAGCAAGGGTTTCTTTGCTAACCAGTTCGAATCAGAGGCCAACTGGAAAGCTCACTTCAACACAACCGGTCCCGAGATCTGGCATCAGACAAACAGTGACTTGGATGCATTTGTCGCAGGCGCAGGAACAGGAGGCACCGTGTCAGGCGTGGCCAAGTATCTCAAGGAGGAGCAAAAGGCGTCCGGTATCAAGATCGTTCTTGCAGATCCTCAAGGAAGTGGCCTCTACAACAAGGTCCGACATGGCGTTATGTACTCACCGACTGAGCGCGAGGGAACCCGTCGGCGACAGCAGGTCGACACCATGGTCGAAGGTATCGGCATCACCCGCCTGACGGAAAACTTTGAGGCTGGTCGCGAACTCGTCGACGACGCCGTGCGAGTCACAGATGAGCAAGCTTGCCGCATGGCTCGTTGGCTTGTTGAGCATGATGGCATCTTCGTCGGAAGCAGCAGTTCCGTCAACTGTGTCGCAGCCGTAGCCACAGCCATGACTCTTCCGCCGGGGAGTCGTGTCGTTACCATTCTGTGTGATTCCGGCACGAGGCATCTCAGCAAATTCTGGAAACACATCAAAGAGATGGGATTGGAAGAGGAAGAAGAGGCCACAGATCTGTTTGCTGAGTTGGGTATGCCCCAGGATGCGAAAACAAACGAAGTAAATGAAATGCAATGACCTACTGTACTGATATGGTATGAGATGCAGCCAGCGATGCCTGCGTCTCGGACAGTCTCAAGATATGCTCATGACCGAAAAGACAAATCCTCCCCTTTGTTTTAGGTGTAAATGAGAAAAAAAGTGTATTTAGTATAGCGCCCACGATTCTTCGTTCTTTGGTACAAATAATAATAGTCGCCGCTCCCGTTATCCGTGAAACTCCAGTGATTCCTTCACCCCCTTTTGTAATCGCACAGATCAGTTCCGATGGGGAACTCCTCTTTACTGCGTAATAGTGTAACGCCTGCCAACTCCCTTTATGAGAACTATTTTCCTTGTTAGTATCTTTGTTTCGATCACTATGACGGTTGCAATAACACACCTTCCATCTGTTGCCGCAATTCATGCACTCGCAAAAGGTCGTCATCGGTTCATCAGCAGCACGTGTCTGGGCCTGCGTGTAGCTGACCTTCTTCTTCCTGCATCGGCCGCACTCTAGACTGTCACTGATACTCTTCTGCTCCTGTGGTACCTGGGCCTTCTTCATGTTCTCCTTCTCCAGCTCCAACTCCTTCTTTCGCTGATCCTCGCTCTTGAGCTCCTCATCCGACATGGTGACGAATCTTTCGGCCGAGATATCTCCCATAAGGACACGGCGTCCCAGATCCTTGTTCGTCTTTGTCTTGAGGTTTGAGAATAGCGATCGAATCTTCTTCTTGTAGTCCGGCGTCTCGCCCTTGAACTGGGAAAAGGCTGCGTACTCGACGGCGACAGCCTTGGCGATGACCTCGGATTCGGAAGCGGTTGATCGATAAGCCAGACCGTTGTAGACGAGACCGATACACTGATTCCTGGTGGTCGAGTCGGTGCGCTTGATGTCGACGCCATCGCTATCGAACTTGCGCTTCTCGGGATCGCCCTTGAACGCTTTCTTGGGGCCGCCGGATGACGAGGGAGGAACGGGAGACGACGCGGGTGCTGGCGCTGGCGAAGCGCTCATCTTGGACTTGTGGAGTTTGGAATTCTTCTCTTGCTCAACAAGCTTCTTCCACTTTGTGACGAGTTCGGCTGCGGCGCGGGCGATTTCCTTGTTGGGGTTTGATCGAAGCTTGCCGACAAAGACTCCTGCTCGGGTTGCCTAACAGATGGCCAAGTTAGTGATTTTTGATGGTATTTAAGGCATTGCCCAAAGGATATAAGTGGCTGCGGTGTATCTTTGAAGCGCAACTATTCACGACAGCCCCAGGCGCATGATTTGCGCATGATTTCGAGATATGACGGCATTTCCAACCCGTGGATCATGGATGTTCGCAAAAGTGGAAGAAGTATACACTCCAATTCATCCCGACTTCTATGACGTACCCTCAACATCTCTTCGGTCGGTGAAGACTCCTTCTTCAAGGAATCGAGCAATTTTATGGCATTCTCGGGAGGTTCATTCGCGGCCACACACTTGGTAAGTGCTTTGACACGCGCCTCGAGCTCTCGTTGATCCATGGGAGGCATCTTTTGCGGAATCTATATCGAGTGGTGATATGGGATAAATGATAAATCTAGCAGACGAAACAGCCAGCGGCGAAAAAGAAGAAAACGAAGATGAATAGAAGCGACCAGGGAATTTTAGAAACCTAGGTAATTGACAATTTGTCAGGAAGAAAGATAAGTTAAGTTAGCACACCACGTTTTGGGGGGGCAGTTGCGCTTCTGCGCGCGCCCAACCAGAACTCCTGATTGGCACGTGAGCTCGAGGTCGATTACCTGCCGGAGTTTAGCCATATGTGTCTGGGGATGATGTTGAAGAACCCCGTGTTATTCCCGTCCATGGGGCTTGGGGTTGACAACGGTCATTACAAGTTATCGAATACTAACTTTAATAGGTAGGAACAGAGGAATCAAGAACAAAGAACTTACTAACGTCAAGTCACGTCCACGTCCTTGCGCGTTGGCACACATGATGAAACTTTCTATAGTATTATAGTTCCTTCAACTCGCCTTAGTCCTCTTGCCCTTGTTACGGCCCCTATCTACAGCCGTTCCTGGACCATCCTCACCATCTTGAATATTCTCCTCATCTTCATCATCTTCCACCACACTCGTTCTGCCTCCACGTTTTCGCTTCGCTGATGACTTTTCTGCTTCGGCAGGCCCTTGTCCCGACACATTCGCCCGAAGTCTATCAACAGCCGCTGCCATACGCTTGCTACCCTGAGCCTTCTGCCTGGGCGCAAATGCTTCCTTTGCACCCACACCCACGCTTCCTCCAAAGAATCTCGTGATGTTACTTTGCGTGCCCTCTCTGTCCCGCTTATTCATGTCCTTAATAACGGGGACCAGAACCTCGTCTGTTCGTTCCTTACTCCAGCCAATTGTTGCCATTAAAAACTGTCGCAGACCCTCTACGTCGGGCACACCCCATTGAAATGGCTCAGCACTGTCGTCAACTTCTGGTTGAAGGTATGCATCGTACACTGCTGGATTGGGGAATCCAGGAGGTAAGAAAAGTTTGGTACCCTGCGACTTGCGGAATTTTTTGCGAAAGGGTGTTGAGACATCGGCGTCCTTAGGTCGAGTCTGTGACTGCACCGTCTTCCACCAGTCGCGAAAGTCCTCAAGGCCGGATTTGCCAGGAAATTCTGATAGAATCTCGACAGCCGTAACTGGGCCAACACCGGGCAGACCCTCGGTATAATCAGAACCCAGGAGCTGCGCCAGTGATATGAGCTGTTCTCGTGAGAGCGATAGCTCCTTTTCTAAGTCACTGCTCAGATAGCACTCGACGAATTTGTTTCCGTTAAACATATTCTTGTACACACGGGTGCCTCCAAACAGGAACGTGTCGGAATCATCAGTCACGATTCCATCAACCAATCCCAGGTGAACCAGCTCGGCGCATTGAGCTTCTGCTTCCATTGGCGCAGTGATATACGGGATACCAAATAGCCGGAGAAGTGCCTGGCACTCTGTAATCATGACTTGTGTGACCTCGTCGGCATCACGGCGGTCTTTCTTTTGCTGACTGCGAAGAGCTCGTAACTCTTTCTCATAGTCTTGTCTGTTCTGCTCTGCAGACTTGTTGTTCAACTCACTGGCGAACCGAGCATGCTCCTCGGCTTCTTCAGCCATTTGGACCATCAGCTCTTCGTCTTCTGGATCACTGAATTCATCAGCTTCAGCATCGTCAAAGAGAGCATCATCAATATCAATATCTGCATTGGCGTCCTTGATGGGTAAAGCACTGGTTCCTGGTAAATCGAGTGACGGAACATCTTCGAAGACGGGGGTGGGACTCTTCTGATCGGCAGCCTCGGTGACTTCATTTGTTGGCACAACATCTTCAAAGTCAGGTTCAGGTGACTCTGAGGGTTGTTTCTCGGCGTGTTCGGTCGAAACTTCATCTGCATGTTCATGCTCTGGTACTGAACCATTCTCGAACTCCGGTTCAGCTCCCTCTTTGGGTTCTCCAGCAACTTCAGTCTCTTGCTCAGTCCACATCTGTGCTTCCTCTGAGGGCTGACTGTTATCCTTTTCATCATCGTCGTCAATAACTACGACTTTGTCCGCATCTTTCTTCTTTGGGAGAGTCTCAATAAGCTCTACGTCACTACCACCATCAGACGATGAATCAATCTCAATCATCTGATCCCGTAGGCGGTTCCGATTTTCTTCTTCGGCTGCCGCTCTGTCTGCGGCGTTGATCTCGCGTTCTGCACTCCGCTGCTTCTTGATAGACTCTCGAATGTCAGAGTCATCGGCTAACCAAGGCGGAAGAGGTTTGGGTGCGTTTTCGTCGATTTCTTCTCGTTCGAAGCCGCCAGCCAAATCATCCTCAGCAGATTCGTTGACACCATTGTCCTGGACTGCATTGCCTTCTTTCTGAGCCTTCCTCTTTGAAAATAACGACGATCCCCAGCTTAGTTTTGGGAAAGGCAGCGGACCATCGAAAGGGTTCTTCTTATTCTCCACCACGGGCGCAGGCTGGGCCTTCTTCTTCCTCGCTCGCGCCATGACCGCCTGCATATCTTCTTCACTATCACTATCGGCTGCCGGTGCCTTCTCCTTCTTTTTGGAGACAGCTGCGTTAGCTCTGTTGTTGACGATATGGGCGATCATGGAACCGCCTTTCGCTGTAATAGGTTTGGCAGCGTCCACAGACTTCTGTTCCCATTGAGGTGCTTCGACCAGGACATCTTCAAATTCTTCTTCGGGGCTTGGCTCTTTACCGACACCATACTGCGTCTGCAATGAGAGGGCAATTGCTCGGTCGATGTCATCCTGCTCATTATCAAATGGAGTTTCTTCAGGATTGTCAGTAGGAAGAGGAATCGATTCTTCCACATTCCCACCAACAAACAATGAACCTTCTTCATCTGCAACAGGCTCGTTCCGGTGTTGGTTGTAGAAGCGCTGGCGCCTAGCACCATTATCTCGAGCGGCTTGCATACTGGCGACCATGGAGGCAGAAGGTTTAGGCAATCGATTAAGGCCTTCAATAGGAACGTCCTCGAAATCGGCGTCCTCGTCCTCGTCCTCATTCTCTTTAGATTGATATTGAATTTCGATAGCGTCGACATCAATTGGTTTGTGCGCCTCACCAACGTCCTTTTCCTTGCTCACTACACCCAGCGCCCATCCACCTTCAGCGCCATCATTCTTGACAAGGATGTACTCTCTGTTCGTCTCCCCGGCAATTCGGCCATTGACACCCAGCGTCAGGTCAGTTCCGGTCATTCCCACTTCAGCCATGAGTCGCTGTGTCAGGTGGTTTCTTTCCTTTACTCTTTCGATCTGGAACTTGGAAAATGCCATGCGATCTGGAAACATTTCATCCAGTTGCTCTTTACTCAAGCCTAATCGCAGCCGACTCCTGAGTCTTGCAGCGTTAAGAATATTGTATCGATCCGGTGGTGGAAGACTCTTGAAGAATTCGCCGTCAAAGTCGATCTTGCTGAAATCGTAGAGATTGATATCCTCTCCGGCGTGGAACTGTCGAGCGTATTCCTCTAGTTCCTCAACACTCATGATTCGTGGATCATCCGGCTTTCCCATGGCAGCAATGCCACCTCCATCCAAATCGGGTAGATGGTAGGCATCTTGACGGCGAAAGGTCCTCGCTTTCTGCCTTTCTTTTTGAGGCATGAAAGCTTCCTCCTCGTACACCAAATTGCTTGCATCAGGAATCTCCTCTGCAATTTCCTCCTCGCGCATCGTTACATCACGCTCCCGGTCTCTCCTCCTCTTATCCTGCTCCTCCTCCGCGATCCGCTGCATCTGCACAGCCAACAGCTTTCCTGCAGTCCTGACGGCATCCTCGCGACGACCTTCACGTCTGCGCTTACGCAGCTGAATTGTTTGTCTCTTGAGTGCGGGTGCGCCGCCATCGAATACAAACACGGGTAGAATGCCGAACCAGAGGAGTTTGCAGATGCGACGAAAGAAGCCCACGACATGGGAGTTACGTAGCGCATTGCCTTCTTTGTCTCGCACAGCTTTCAAAAACTGATAAATCCAAATGGAAGCATCGACTGCGAGCCGTTTGCGATTGAGGGTCGCAAGATTCGTCGGACGAGCGCATGGTTGGACGACGGTCCAAAGGCCGTTGACACCCATTGCGTTCAGTCACCGTGAAGTTGTCGCGAATAAACGAAGGTATGGAAGATTTGTAATGCCCGTTTATTGGGAGGGTTTGCCCTGGCTCGTAAAAAACTCGATCATGACATGGCTCGAGACGATCTAGCAGTTACTGTAAGGTCGGTCCAACGTATTTACTTTTCGATCAGGTGAAGAAAAGGAAAAGGAAGACAGAAGTAATCTGTCGTTGAGGAATGAATGAAATGCACGGGAAGCTTGTAGCGTCACTCCTCCTTGTCGTCGATGAATCGTCCACTACAACAACGTCAGCGGGGTCTTGCCGCCACAAAATTATTGGTCAACTCCACCCAGCGCCCTAATCCTCTCGACTCCTACAATCCACCACGATCTTTTCTACGAACTCTCATCTCGCGCCAGCCATTCGCGTCATTCACTAAAAATGGCTCAGGATGAGGGTCGAGAGTACATCTCAAAGATTTTGAACAAGAATCTACGTGTCTATACCTCAGATGGTCGCCTTTTTTGGGGTGCGTTAAAGTGCACTGATGCTGTATGTTGCGATACCCTGCATTCAAGATTTCCGACAAAGTTGCATATGTGTAATCATTATGGAAAATGGCAACTAACACAACCATCCAACAAGGAACAAAACATCATTCTGGCGCATGCATACGAATACCGGCAACCGTCGTCTAAACAGCGCATGGAAGCTGCAGAAAACGCTGGAGGCGAAGTTGTCACTCTGGACATGGCTTCACGATATCTAGGTTTAATAGTCATCCCAGGCCATCATATCGTCAAAATGGAGGTTGAGCAATTTGCGAGTCAAATGAGGAACGAGATAGTGATTTAACGAGATACGAAGTTAGGTATTAGTGAATAAAGAATACAGAAAGCCCACTGCTACCAATAATCCAAAAAAGAGAAGCCAAATACAGCCTTTTGCGACCAATCCATCCGGGCTATCCCAACGCCTCAAATAACCAAGGTCGCAGCCCATTGCCGTGACAAATGGACAGAATCACCACAGATTCATCCTTGTTCTCATCTGAAAGAAGCAAAAGAGGGGTGTACACAGCACAACAAGAGTAGCGTAACTCAATACACTAAGAGGAAGCAGCTTTCACCTATGCGACAATAGCCTCCTGTGTGCGGCCACGAGACTCGCCATTCAAGCCGCCATCGCTGTCCATGATGGAGCCACGGGCATCTAGATCTTCCTCGTCGCTCTCAAGTTCGGCATCTCGGCGAGTCCAGGAGCTGCCATCGTCAAGAGGAGCGTCTTGGCCGGAGAGATCGTGGCCCTCACCCCTGTTACGGATGTTGTTCCTGCGGCGCTGAGATAGAGTTCGGGCACGGGTGGATAGTTTAGAGGAGACGACGGCGTTAGAGCTGACCCAGTTGGTTAGAGCGTCTTCACAGTCTTGGATGATCGCCTTGCTGGCCTCATAACCATCGTAGGCTGGGCGCGTCTCGCCAGGGGTCACGGGCGTGTCGTCGATGAGCTCGAGAAGGTGCTTGCCGTAGCCAGCGATAATGGCAACCTTTTCGCAGTGCTCACGGAGAGCGTCAAACTGGTATGTGTATGCAGCCTTGACCTTTTCGCGCGTGATGTTGGAAAGCTGGGCTTCAGCAACAAGCGACTCGGCCTCGGCTCGAACAAGCTCCTGCTCAAGAACGACAATCTTGGGAGAGTTGGGCTCCTTGTACTTGAGCTGGGCAATCTGGTCGGTAATCTTCTGCTTGCCTACCCGAATGTTAATGATTGATTTTGCATCATGTGAGAAACCGGGATTGGCTTACGGTCTCGGCTGGGCTGAACGGAAGCCTCGATGTTTCGGATGCTCTTCATGGTGATTCGGTATTGGTCGTATCGGTCGACGTATTGGTCCTCGAGTTCGCCGATCTCGTAGAGAAGAACGCCAAGCTTGTCGGTAACGTCGGACACATCTTCATCGCCGCCCTCGCCCCAGATGGAGAGTTGTTGCTATCCAGTGTTAGCGGTAACGTTAAGCTTCAGTAATCATGTTTGACGTACAGCAACCTCCATACGTTCACGGGCAACGGTCTCGAGACTACGCATCACGTTCTTCTCCATTTTGACGAGTTGGGAAAGCTTCTTGGCCAGGTCAGGCCCGAAGGCGCCTCCAGACTTTCCGCGGATGACATGGCCTACGGAAGAAAACATACATTAGTGGTGATTCCCATAAGAGTTGTCGCATTGAGAAACTGCTCTATGGACGGGTTCGAAAAGGCAGAAACTTACCGAAGCTGCTCTTGAAGAGGCGGCCAGACTTGGTAGAGGATGTGGGAGGTGGAGGGTTCTACAAAATGGTCAGCACTCGGTGTTCTGTCTTGCATCTACGCTAGACACGAAGACACTTTACCTGAAGCTGGGAGGCAGTGGGCGCTCGGGAGGCGCGCATAGAATAAGTGCGATGCATCTTGATTAAGGATTTTCGGGGTCACGGAGGGAAAGCAGTGGAGCTGAAGTGAGCTGAGATGAGATAAAGGGGTCCTTGACGGATGACAGGGAAAAGAATAAAGCAGGTGGGGATTGCTGATGTTGATCAAGAGATGTAGCAGGATCAGGAACAAGGGGATGCGAGAGGATGCACGGCAAGTAATATGGACGCCGAGAGTTATATGAGGAGGAAAATAGATGAGAAACAGGGCAGGCAAGGTGAAGCCTGGCTGAATAAATGATGGAAGTTGCGGAGAAGGAAGATCGTCACATCAACATTACTACTGCAGGTGGGCAGGGTGGGCAGGAAGGTCAGCGACGTCATCAAGGCTCCACAGTATCAGAAATGGCAGGAAAAAGAACCATCGACCAAACCTGAGCTAAGAGTAGGTATTGGCGACCTGAAAGCTTGGTATGGAGAGTGTGATCTGCGCAGGTAGTTTTTACTAGCAGTTGCCAGTGTCTCAGGTCAACGCTGTGGCACTTTACTTGCATTTCTCAGTCATTCTTCTCATCCATTCCGCTGCCAAGGCCAAGGCTCCTCATCTGGGAGTTTCCCTCCTCCCTCCACTGTTGGCTGGCCATCCCGGATGCGGCTCACTGCCACAAGCTTCAAACCATATCAACGCTAGTCGTGGACTGAGATGAGGGATGACGAAATTGAAGCGGGAGAATGGGGCTGGCGGAACATATAGACATCCAAGCGTCACGGGTAAGTTAGATCCCATAATTTCTCATCTCAGCTCTTAGTAGATACCTCAGTAGGGTGAGGAAACAATGATGCTTGGACTGAACGAAGGGCAGCGGGGCTTTAGGTCCATGGTGTTTATCTCCCTGCCGTATTCTTGTTGATGTCACTCATGAAACAGGGTCTTTTGTTCATTAACTAGGAACGGATTGGTTGGTTACCTGCAGAAAGCGTCGTATTTCCATCGTGGCACAAGAAACTTGCCGTTGTCAGTAGGGTCCTGGTATTCCGAGTCTCCGGCTATCTCCATACCCTGGTGATGATCTTCAATCCGGATGAGTAATCCGCTACAAGTGCCGGTGCTGTAGTCATGTTCGCTCAGGAGCATTGACATTGGATAAAGTTGAATTTGGTTTAACGGATGTCAAGCTCACCTCGTTATTTTAAGAGGCTACCTAGTCGTGGTGAGGTAATGGAGTCAGCAACGTCCATATTGTATGAAACGTCTCTCATGCTATGTCGGAGGGTGACTTGTAAAAATACATATAAATGAAGCCATTCTGCTGCAGTCGTATCACCTAAAATATGGTAAGCACCGCGATTGTAAAACTGTAAACGAATTTACAATGGATCCATCGAGTGAGAGTGTTTTCTTGCAATTCAGCGCAGACAGCGAATAATTGATATGTCGTCTCGGGTTTCACCTGATCTACAATATCGTATGCCAACTCGAGTAAAAATCTGCTAACACTTACTGGTACCGTGGGAGGCTAGCTAAGTATAATAAAGCAATCCTTTTGTTGTGAATAAAAATTGAACCGATCATAAACACTGGATGAATTACAATTCCCCTCACAGCGTCCCAACCAAAGATACTATGTAACTTAGGTTGTACTGTAGCTCGTGATAGACAACTATGAAGGAGCGACACTTCATAAAGTTATTGTACCCAGCTACCTATGTCACTTCTTTTCCAGATATAATATACTTAATTCAAGTAGCTGCATTTGCTTCAAAGAATATATCAGACTTCTTGTCAATAAGTGAGGCGGCCTACCTCCTGGATTCCATCTTGATAATACCTACCGATATCGATCCATAATAAAGGGAAAAGCGTGGCCTTAACTGGCTATACCATGCAGACTAAACTCAGTTGGTCAACGCCCCCTCCCCCTGTCAGACCCTCATTCACTGCTGGCTTACTCATTTTCCCTCCACGCGCGTACCTCTTTGAAACTTTGACAGTCATTCAACAACTTCCATGGGGCTCACTCATGAAAGTTATCATCAACGTGACCATCTGGCTCATCACCAAACCTCTTCTGGTACACGGCCTGAGTTGACCATATTCTCAAGCTTCAAAAGCCTGGCCAGCTTGCTTTGTTGGTTTGATTGCGTGATTGGCCCTTGCACTCCTTTTTCTTCCTTTTCTTCTTTTCATATTTCGCGATCCACAAACGCGTTTCCTAACCACGACAACTCAACTTTCTATTCATCCTTTTTCAATCTTGGCCATTTACCTACAAGCCGAAGCACAACGCACAAACAAAATTCTAAAACCATCTAACTCGCAAAACCTCACCCTACTGCATGCAAGCTGACCCGAGACAAAGATTATTTCTGCGCAGAAAGAATGATAGAAGCAGCTGCTTGCTAGGGAGGGGCAAATCCTATTGAAAGAATCCTGACGCAAACAAAGTAATTTCGCGTCAAGAGCATTCATGGAGTCAAAATTTAACCACATTGACTTGACGCAGGAGTCGTCAAGCGACTCTGAGGGCTTTCCTGATTACATTTACTTACGTGCACACTCTTCAAACTCTCATTCACGTCCTCACTCTCACCCTCATTCCCTATCACAATCACAGTCGCAATCACAGTCACGTTCTCACCCTCACCCTCATTCGCATCATCATCCCCATCAACGCCCTTCTCAACCACCCTCACTTGCAGCCCGCAACCAGCAGCGCCCGACTCCGCCCTCGCAGTCCAACTCACTTCCCACCGCCACCCACAGATTTGAGCCTGTCCCGAAGCTCGCGTCAAGTGGTTCCCGTCTGAGTGGCAGTCGTGGCCCCATCAGTCCTCCTCCGTTAAGACGTCAACCCACCGAAAACATCACTGACGAGATTGTTTGCTCTATCGCAACTTCACTCCAGGCCTCACTTCCCAAACCCTCGCCCAAGATTGAGCCAGTATCGCCCGTCATTCGCACCAGTATTATCAGTACTGAGAATGCACGCGATATGGCCAAAGTACATGGTGTGGGGACTTCCAGTGTTGCACTTCGGCAGGCAACACCACCACCGTTGGACTCTCGACTTGCTGAAGCTCGCCCTCAATCAAAACCAACACCCCCGGTAGCGCAGACTCCTCGCAAAAATGAATGGGACGTTCCGCAAATCGCTCATGCATTAAGGGGATTTCTCCAAGACATCCGCAAAGGACATGCCGAGATGACTTCTTTTATCATCGAGACTACTAAGGCTACCGAGTCTCGAGTTCACACCGGAAACGATCTCTTTGCAGGCCTAAGCAGTAGACCTGTCCCTGCTAAGAAGGGAGAAACCATGAGAATCAAATTCAAAGTGAGTGACGCCATGTAGCATGATCATAATCATATTGACAATGATTCCTTAGGAGCACACCAAGTTGAAAAGCAATAGACGGGAGGACCATTATAGTGTCGTCCGCATCAGTACAGAAGAAGACCGTGTTCCTCGCTATCGATTTCATCATGTCGAAATCAAAAAGAACATACTTACACCTAACACTATGTTAACCTTTGTCCCCCATCTGAGGGATCTCGAGAGCTCTGAAGAACCGAAGTACAATCTCTGGCTCCAGGAGCTTGAGGACATTGACCGCAAGTCAGGATTCAAACCAATGAGTAGGGAAGACAAGGTCTATCTCACTGTCCGATCCGAATTCGCCGCCACCGTGTCACTCTATCTCGAGTCTTGGTTGGCAAAACTCGCCATCCCAGGGTGTAACAAATCAACACTAATTCGATACATGGCTAGTCGAGAGCCGGATGATGCCATCACCCCTAGGCAAAAGTCTGACATCCTCAACTCGCATCGTGAAGCCGAAACATCAACACCCCCAGAGGCCAATCGGGCAGCGGACGCTTTTACCAAAGCTTTTCACCGGGTGTTTCACCGCGAACAGCCTGTATGGAAACAGATCGAACTTCGCGATGTTCTTTTGCGAGACGAATCTGTCGATAGCATCATGGATACGAAACCCACCGCAAAGGATGGCTCAAGCTCTCAGAACCAAAATGAGGATGAACATGCTGAGTACCAGCTAGGAACCTATTGTATCCTGGGTTGCCTCATTTGCTTTAGCCACTCTTGCGAGCATGGAGAGTACGATGCTCAGAACTGCAAACGAACCTTTTCAATCCTACCGCGGCTCTCTGACACCCTAAAACGTAGGAGGCGCATGGCATCAGCCGACGATAAACCCATGAA
The DNA here is from genome assembly GCA_013623535.1 of Fusarium penzigii. Lineage (NCBI taxonomy): Eukaryota > Fungi > Ascomycota > Sordariomycetes > Hypocreales > Nectriaceae > Fusarium > Fusarium penzigii. The sequence goes on from JABFFC010000032.1 coordinate 73,552, forward strand.
TGGACATACGGAGACTGTCAACGCGTGCAGGCGTAACTGTTACCGAACGAATTTTACGCCCGCTGCAGACCCAAATAGCCGCCCCTGGACTGACGACGAACGGGTGGTGTTGCGAACCGTACCTTTGACTGCAGACGGCAGTCGGGTCAAGCAAGATGCATTCTGCCTTCTTGCTCAACTCCTGGATCGCAACTGCTGCGACGTTTTTGACGAATATGAGCGGTTAGGTATCTCTCGCCCCCCATCTGAGCCCGCCAGTAAAATGCAGATCAGAACAGTCTCGTGGTACGATCGGTTCAAGAAAGCCCTGATCGGTGATTGGCAAGATCACACCTTTAGTAACCAACACCAACGTCGGGATATAACCGAGCCTTGTTCCCACGATGGGCCCTGTACTCTGGAGAGCTGCATTTGTGTACAGCAGAACCTACTCTGTGAGAAGTTTTGCGGCTGTACCGTGGAAAGCTGTGCATACAAATTCACTGGCTGTGCGTGTCATTCGCAAGGCAAAACTTGTCTTTCAAAACAGAAGGACAGACCTTGCATATGTGTCCAGCTGAGTCGTGAATGCGATCCAGACCTATGTGGGACATGTGGCGCTCTTGAACGGGCTGATCCTAGGAACGCGGATGACGATAACCTACACTCGACTGGTTGCCAAAACTGCTCTATGCAACGAGGCCTTCCTAAAGCGCTTATTTTGGGACGGAGCCAGCTCGAAGGGGTTGGCTACGGGCTCTATACTGCTGAATTCATAGCTCAAGACGAGTTCATTACAGAATATGTTGGAGAACTCATCACTCATGACGAAGGTGTGCGAAGGGAGGCTAGACGAGGTGACGTGTTTGATGAGGCTTCAAACGCGTCCTACGTTTTTACTCTGTTGGAGAATGAAGGTATTTGGGTTGACGCAGCCATTTACGGGAACCTGAGCCGGTACATCAACCATGCTTCAGAGGGCGACAAGCGTGGATGCAATATCACGCCTCGAATCCTTTACGTCAACGGAGAATACAGGATCAAGTTTACGGCCATGCGTGACATTCAACCTGGCGAAGAGCTGTTCTTTAATTATGGAGAGAACTTTCCGAACCTGACGAAGAAACTTCTGGACCATAAGGTGGGAGGAAAAACAGAGCAGGCAAAGAAGCGGTCACGCCGCCCACGCACCGATAATGGCCAGGGTGTAGCCCGGAAAGTGCCAAAGGCCGACAAGAAGAAGCCTGCTAACGTCAAAGTAACCAAGAGCGCAACGCAGATGGAGGTTGACGATGAGGATATGAGTATGCTCGACTCGCCTGGTTTTGTGCAGGATCATGCATCCCGCAAGCGGAGGAGAGGACTCCACGATGACTCTGAGGAGGAGGAATATCATCCCGCCGGCACGGGTCGTAGGCGGGGTTCTCGAGACGGTACACCATCGACGGCCGAATCGGAATTGACGCCGGGCAGGCTTCGGAAGCGGAGACGCCAACAGCCCAAGTCGTTGCCGTCGACTGCGGGGCCAGAAGGAAAGCAGCGAGGAGAACCTAGGACTCGCGGTAAACGGGGCGGAGCTAGGCCCGGTAGTGGAAGACCTCGAAAGTACCCACGCACCATACCAAAGGCGACCCCCACGGTAGCTAATGAAATGGAATCTCTGACCCCAGTGCAGCCAGCGAGCGTGGAGGAGGAGCCAGTTGAAGCGGTGGTGACAGCAGCTGGGCTACCAGCACTGCAGGGTCAGACGATCAACGATAGCATGGAATCGATCAACCTCGGCGGTGATTATTGGGTTCAAGACTTGGCTTCGCAAAGCATAGTGGACGATGAGCAGGACGATGACGAGGATCAGGATGTTATCGTTCGCACAAGGCTGGATCGTGGAATAAGGAACCGACGACCGCCGGCAAAGTTTCGAGACGACGACACGTGGGCGTCTACTGGCAGCCAATGAAGATGAGGGCAAATCGTCTTTCTTTTCTCTTCATTTTCCCCCCCGTTATATGATGGCCTAAGAATGTGGATGGGCAACAGAAACCTATTGTACAATACTCAATATGTCCTTGATATTTGAAGTAGCTGTGGCATGTTTTTTTTTTTTGGTATGGTCTGCCTGGCAACAGGTGGTGGACTTACGGTCCAGAGAGGAAATCATTCAACCAGCATAATGTGTATGGGAGATGGAATTTCATAACTACGTCTTCATGCTTATTGTGTACGCTCAAAAGGAAGAGCTGGAACGTTGGTAATAAAGCAGTTCAGCCGATACATATGTTTGTATGGATTTGAACTTGGACTCAGTAAAGCCAGTAGCTTTTAGCTAGGAGTAGTTGAGAGAATAACACTCTTGCTCAAAGTAGTGATAGTTTATCATTAATATGGTGCATTTTTGCATATAGACTGATGGTCACTGTCGATACTTAACACGGCGACGTTCAGATTGTCCAAATCATGTTGAGAAGTTGATGTGATTGGCGGAATTGCCTGCTCATATATTTATTTCATGTAGTTTTTTACGCTGGGTGAAGGCTGGCATCATCACAGAGTTATGTTGAGATGGCAGCTAGCTCCTACTAATGTATAATCCATGTGCACAAGTTTGTGCAAGCCACAGCTGGCATGACATATGAGACGAGAGACGAAGACGGGTTAGTAAACAACTTTCTCTAACTTATGACACGGAAGCTACGCCCCCTACTACCTACCTAGGTAGGTTCGTACCTTCCTACGTAAACAGCTCCAGACCCACTTCTTACCTCACAGCAACACATGCCAAAACATGCCCCTCACCAGCCACAAGCGATGACGTTGTTGACTCAATTGTGACGGAAAGAGGCAGCATGCATACGACACAGCTTGGCCAAGGACCTGGAGAGCTGCCAGCCTGCCACTGACAGGGAAAAGTGACCACCTTTTTTTTTCTGCCCGCCCGCTTCTCTTCTTTCCCTTCAGCTCAGCCAATTTGTCCACTTCTGCCGTCTCCTCCTCCATCCTTTAAAAAGGGCCAACTAAGCTCTCTCTTGTGATAAACCATCTGTATTGTCACATCTTCCTCTTTCTCTTCCTCTTTTCTTGCTTCACCACCTCCAATCTTCCTTTCTTCTCATACCAACAAATAATTCCCATCGTCTGCCAGAGCTAACAAAACTCGCCTTGTTACCCCTCGTCACAAGCTTCGTCCATCATCATGACGCTCTACTACACCCTTGTACGTCTTCGCGATAGCTTTGTTCTCCAGCAACAGCTTCACAAACTAACTATGAGACCAGGTGTTTATGCTTCTCGTCTTCGAGATGGCTCTGTTCATGCTCTTGATCGTGCCCATGCCCTTCAATGCCAAGCGCAAGGTCTTCACGTATGTTGATCCAAAGTTCCCATGATTGACGAATTCCAACCGTGCTAATCCGCCATAGCTTCATCTCCGAGAATCCTATAGTCGCCAAGATTCAGTACTGGCTCAAGATTACCTTCATCTTCATTACGATCCTATTCGTCGACAGCGTCAACCGCGTTTATCGTGTCCAGCTTGAGCTTGTCGCCGCCTCGGAGCAGACAAAGCAAGGTGGAGGGTACGTCATAACTTTGTTTGTCTCATGAATCTCGCACATCACTAACATCGACTTCAACAGCGCTGCCGTCATGGGCCACGAACGTCTTGAGGTCCAAGCTCGCAAGTTCTACTCTCAGCGCAACATGTACCTCTGCGGCTTCACCCTCTTCCTGTCGCTCATCCTCAACCGTACCTACGTTATGATTCTCGAGGTCATGCGTCTCGAGGATAAGGTCCGCTCTTTCGAGGGTACCAAGTCTAACACCAAGGAGGCTGAGAAGCTTGCTGTCGCTGGCAAGCCTGGTGAGATTGCCCGCCTTAGGAAGGAGCTCGAGCTCAAGGAGCAGGACCTGCAGAACCTCAAGAAGCAGAGCGAGCAGCTCCACAAGAGCTACGACGAGCTCAGCGACAAGTACGCTGCCACCCAGGGAACCGGTGGCGAGGGCAAGAAGCTGCAATAAACTGCCTTGACATGGCTGGAAGTAATTCTAGGTGAAAGATGCCCTGCTCTGCAACCCGGTCACCACGGCGAAACATGCCATGGAAGAAAGATGACCGGGTGCTGAACGACCAGAGTGTCTTGGAGGGTGACTGCTATGAGCTAAACGGGAATGTGATGTAAAAGATACAAGTGTGTTTGATTAGGCGCAAGCATTGGCGCAATATGCTATGGAAGGGAGGGTGACGTATAGCTTGCTGTTTCGGCGCGTACAAGGTTATCGATGCTATAAAATTGTATACAACTTTTCATCTATTGTCTTCACGGCATGGCATATGGACAAGCACTTACAATCCGTGAAGTTTTTCTAAATTAAACCATACCTAATCAATCGAAAACTGGCTAGCTCTCGTCGCTCAAAGTGAACGTGCATGGTTGTCGACTCAGTCAAACAGAAAAATCGTTTGTACATAATACAACATCATGCATGATTCTAAGACTCGAGATCGTACTTTTCAGGAAACAGAATACCGTTAGCCATCTCCAACACAGCCTGCTCATGCTCATCCTCAACATCGTCTTCATCCCAAGGCAACAGGCCCATGGCACGCATACCATGCACGCCCCCAGCTTGTCCCACCTCTCCTATTGCCTTTTCACCACCCATGGACGCATCCGCTGGGGGAGCCCCTCCAAAGTCCGGTGCCGGGTCACCAGATAGGAACGCCTTGCGCTGACGAACGAGGTAGAGGGCATTCGTCTGTGTGAGCGGACAGGCGGGAAGGTACATGATCGAGGTGGGAGGTTGATCCGGCCGACTTCGACGGTCGAGAGCATAAACCGAGTCGCAGTGCCAGACCAGATAGTCGCCTGGATTTAGGCTCGGAATCGGCACCATGCTACGATTGAGCTGAAGATGTGGATGTAGGGCCTCATTGAGTTCCTGTGGATATGACGGGAGGGCGCCTTGTATGACCGAAGACGTTGGCTTCTCCAGAACCCAATTCTCTGGCGAGAGGAAGTCTGGATCTGAAGGCGATGAGTTGACCGGAGTAAAGAAAGGTCGGAGGAGAAGATATGCAGTTGTCAACCGAACCATTGGGCAGAGAAGTAGGGTGCCTTTCCCGACCGGCACCTCACTGAGGGCGATCCAACCCTGGAACATGCGGAACATGCTGCATGCGCCATCACTGTTGTACAGATCACTCGTCACTTTGAGTCGAGTGCTACTCTCCCAAGGATCCCATTTCTCCCAGGCGCCATCCCACACATGTTGATATGTGGTCGCGGAACCGTAGCCGTCAGGTTCCCATCGTTCGACGCTGCCGCCGTCCACGTAGACACTAAGCGTGCACGTCTCATCCTGAGGATCCCGTAGACGCATGCGATCAGCATAGGTGACGGGGAAGTTGGGACTCACAAGCGCTTCTGGATCAGATGAATGCCAGATATTCATCAAAAGGCGCTGCGCTGTAAGGACATTCTGATGAGACCGTATCTTGATCTGAGCTGGAGACCAATAAACGCCGTACAAGTGCGGATCGTGGGTTGGCAGATTTCGTGCTCGAGGGTCTTCATCCATATATGAATCTGTGTCCTGCTTCCAGGGGATAACGGCTTCACGGGGAACGACCTCTCTAATCACAGCGGCACCACGCTCCTTGAGCTGCTTTATAAAATCTGCTGACTTGGATGGATTTTGGAAGTCATCGAAGTGGATAGATGGAAATATGTCAGGTCCGGCCATTGCAATAACATCAATCTCAGCCTTCAACCTGACCAAGAGTCTCTTCCATGATGCGACGACCTCGGTTTCTTTTCCAGCAATAAGATTTTCCTTCACTCGTGCAAATCTGGAGGGCAGAGGAGTTGACTCGGTTGCTTGAGCAAACATGCTACTTGAAGGCCCATGCCGATGACCTCGAGGTGACATGATGTGAGGCGGGCAGCTGTTGTGGTGTACTATGGGACGGGTATCCAGCCAACGGTGTAAGTGGATCAAATGCGACCAGAAGTCTGTATTATTTGGTTAATCAAAGATGATGTTAGAATGAGGAATATGAAGGCCAGATTGTCGATTTAAATGAACCCTCTGTAGAGTAACATGTGATATGACCGCGGGTGGGAATTGGGGTATGTGTCGAGATTTGAGTTTCTTGTTGTACTAACAGCGATTCTCTGCCATGTCGTTTGAGATGTAGAAGCATTCGTTATCGTGACGTCCGTCTAGGTTTCCCGTCGTGCGGATATTCCTCGGATTGTATTGTTATTCTTCGGTTGTTGGTCGCTTTACCGGGCCGTAAGCCGCCCAACGCATCACAAGTCTAATGGTTTTGATCTGAGTTGAACCTTTTGTCAAACTATCATTGCGAGGCTGTATGCTCAGGTGTCACCGCCACTGCTGCAGGCTTCAGATGTGCTCTTGTGACTAAAGTGCGAGAGGGTACAGCGCTTCTTGGCAGTCTCTACCCCGGATCGCCCAATGTTGATTACGTTCTGGCTCGCTTTGATCGGCGAAGAGTCTCACTGGGGGCAGCGTCGGCTACTTCCCGTGGTTTTGGAACAGGTTTACGCTTCTTCGATGTCGATGTCGAAGCCATGCCTTGTTTCGTCTCTTTGGGCGGTGTAACATCATCCTCTGAAGGCGGCTGCTCTGCCTGTCTCATCAACACATACGCTGCTTTCTCGATGTCAGTGGCTGTCACATTGAGACGGCTGCATAAATCCTGGGCGTTGTTGCATAACAGACGATATTCTTTTGCATTGTATTTGATCGTGGCTTTGGTTCCATTGCAGCACAACCAATAGAAGGCCTCGTCAGAAAAAAAGATGACCCGAGTCGGATCATGAACAGCTAGCAGTAGAGATGCAGTGGCGGGTCCGATACCCTTTAGCTTGGTCAAGATGTCGAGAGCAGCCCGGATGTCAGCACCATCTCGGTAGCCTTCGATAGCCTGCTTAATAATGCTTTGAGCTGTGTCCGGGTCGTTGGAAGAGACCAGTTTCGTCAATGTTGGCCTGAACTTGCCATGACGCCTAGAGATTATTTAGTTGCATTACAACGAACACCAGGGAGATGCTACGCACAGCTTCCATTCGACGAGCGTCTGAACATCTTGGAGCGTCATTCGGTGTGCAGACTCGGAGAGTCCAAATTGGTGTATTGCTTTGTTGTAACGATACTCATCCAACTCCTGCAAGGTCTTTTGATCTTTTTTACCTACGTCATGTATCAGAAAAATGTGTTCTCCATGCTGGAAGTGATGATAATGTGACCCACTGCCTTTGGATGTAGAAAGATGATCAATAAATGTTGGATATTGGTCCAAATAATGGTTAAAATCTTTCTTTGTGATATTGGACCATTGAGTGCTGTCGGCGTTGGGGGTCATCGTGATAGCGACACCCGCCAAGAAGATAACGATTTATGTGGTGAGAACTTGAAACCGAGTAAGACTTGACGTTGTCGGCAGACTATTCGCTTTGCTTGTTCTGAGACTGGATACCAGTAGAGTTGATCAATGGGCCGTGAATACTACCACGGATGCACTGGGCATAGGTATTACTCTGTACCTACCACCTACTAGGCGGTCGTTAGATTGATGAGGTAATCTTTTGCTGGCTGGACTGCTAACGTTACCTTCCTGATTCGAATGAGACTTGAGAAGGAAGGAACGTTGGTTAGCGACTCGATGAGCAGTGGTCGATAGAGAGGTCGCTGGAGTTAGTGTTTGGAGAGAAGTCTCGTCGGGGTATAAGTTTGGTTGCACGGGCAATGACTGGCACAGTTTCAAATGGATTGGCGCGACGTGACAAGGCGCGGTGCTATGCTATGCTATGCTATTCAATGCTATGCGAAACAATACGGAAGACTTTGCTCATGTCCGAACTAAAATGAGACAAAGCTCAATTTAAACAAGCAAGCAGTTTTGATATGTTACATATTTTATATTCGTCGATTCATCAATAGGACCATAGTAAGCATGCTCAGTCAGTTATTATCACCTGATTGCTAGTCGCCAGTTTGGATCCGGCACAATGGACCCATCGCTTCTACGATTCTGCCATGCTTTATCGGAATGAATTACAAAGTCTTCATACCTCTCAGATCAAGGCACTTCTTTCATTATTTGACCCGGAATCATGCGCTTCGGGTCAAATAAGTTAGTTGGTGTGAAGAAATATGCCAGAACCGTTTCAAAACGAGATTATCGCTCCAGAAAGAACCTCCAACTGACAATTGGCTGACCTTTCCATCACCATTGAGAAAGGTACGTACCTCCCTGTCACTTTGTGGCTAGAACGGTCCAGACCGACTTCAAAGTGGTAACCGCCCGATGAGACGAAGAAAAAGAGCGGGAAGGGGGGTAAAAAAAAAAAAAAAAAAAAAAAAGTGAACGGGAAAAAAGATAGGAAGATAACGGAAAGGAGCGATAACAGACACCACGGTCTTTTCCTTCGCTGACAATTTAGTTCATCGTCGATACTGCCAACATTACTACTCAACTTACACCCTTACAACCTACAAATCCACCAGCCAGCCCGCTAACGATCCAACGTTACCTACAAACTCACATACTTCTCGTTCTACAACTTCCCACCACAAACCATAACCATGGGTAACGTAAGTTGACCTGTCTCAGAACCGAATCGTTTCCGCCTTTCGTCTGCTGACACAAATCAAACCTACAGGGCGCCAAAGCTCAACAGAAGCGTGATCGCGCTCAAAAAGATACCAAGGTTGCCAAGTCGCAGCTCAAGGTGGTAAGTTAGGATCTGCCTCACAAATTCGACTTCTTTATCGACAAATGGCTGATTCCAATCCACAACAGAACAAGCAGGCTTGTGATATCCAGTGCCAGATCTGCAAATCTACCTTCCTCAAGACCACCAAGGCTCCCGCGTACGTTCACCTTCCGCTCATCCCATCTGACTCGTTCAAACTAACTTAAAATCCCTTCCAATAGTCTTACCGAGCACGCCGAGAACAAGCACAGCAAAACCCTTGCCGAATGCTTTCCTACCTTTGAGCAGTAATGGGCTGGCCTGATCCGCAGCGACCTCTACTCGAATGCATAGCGACAACGTATAAGACTAGACAGGGGGAAAATGAGAGCACGGCAACGAAAATAGAAGCATAGCATGGGAAGAGCGCATCATTTTAGGGGTTGTGGCGCTGATGAGTGTTGAAGATGGATGGTTACAGCATTTGGACACACGGTGAAGCGATGGAATTTACGACTGGACGGACGTCTTTATATGGCCAAATTGATTTTTAACCTATATACCTATATACAGTATGCGTTACTAACCATTAGCGATATTGCTGCCATGATCAGATCCAGCCCACAATTTCATTGCATGTCCCGCTTCCATGAGGACTTTGGGGGGCACATCCGCACTACGTGGACCCCTCTCCATCATGACGCCAATTCAATGAGCCTCGACAGCTTGGGGTGTCGTCTCTACAGCCGGCGTCTTGTTTTCTTTCTCTTGTTTTGCGCGCGCTTGCTCCTCGCGAATCGCAGCCAGAATATCGGGATACCAACGCTCACCCACGTCAGGATGGCTCTTTACACGGTTTCGCAAAGTCGCCTCGCCCAATGTCTTGGATGCGCCTCCAGCACGAAAAGTAAACTCAACATCATCGATCCGTCCTCCGTTACGCTCGATGATCTGCCTTCGCTGTTCCCTCACACTATCCGGTACCTTGCCTACACCCACCGATTCGAGATCCTCAAATTCGGCATCCAATTTGACACCCTGAAAAAACGGGATGGAGAAGCGGGCGCCAGAACCAGCAGCAGGTGATAGCACGCGATGCGTGGTCGATACGCATACGCCCTGTGTAAGTGCCTCGAGACCTTGGCCGATGGCGACGACGAGCGTGCCGGGGATGGGTTCGCAGTCGATCCACTCGCCTCGCACATTCTGAACCTGAAGACCTCTATGCGATGTCGCTTGAAGGAGGTAGCTTGTGAGCATGCTGTCCTTGTGAGGGCCGACACCTTGACCCTGTTCTGCGCCTTCAATGCCCAGTTCTGCAACGTCCGGGTACTTTACAATCTTGAGCTTGTGCTGTTGGTCTTCATCAAAGTATTTGTTAAACGCATCCTTGGGTAACTCGATAGCCTCGGCGATGAGAGAGGTGAAGTAGATGGAAATCTTGCCCATGCGGTTTATGTAGTCTGTGTAAGTGTCACGGAAACCAGGCAACGATTCCTCTGATGGCCATTGGTTGGGCGCAAGGAGGTTCTTGTATAGAGGCGATTCAGGTCCAGGAATGGGGTGTTCGGTAGAGAGATCGATTTGCTCGCGGTGGTCAATCTCGCCAGCTGTGATTTCTGCAGAGAGACGAGAGTAGCCCAAGAATGAGGGGGCATTCTTCATCTCAATTTTGAGTCTAGAGTCAATGGGTTAGTATATCATTACAACAATCTTTTTCTTCTCTTTCATACTTGGGAAGAAATACATGGCATGACGAACAAAAAGCGGTTAATATATTATAAATAAATAAAAAAGCTGGGATGAAGCAATAAAGCGACAAGGAAGTGTATAAATTCCAAGTCGGACAAGCTGTGATGGGCAAACTTACTTTTCTTCCTCAGGTACATCAAAGAACCCTTTACCCAGTTCGACGACTCGCCCAAAGACCTCATCGGGAATCCCAACATTCTTAAGATAGAGAAACCCAACCTCCATCAACGCATGGCGGAGTTGCTTAAGAAATTCAGGCTTCTTAGCTGGATCGTTGGCCAGCGCCAGATCGAGTATCGGGATGGATGTGAAGGACATGGCTGTGTAGATGGAGAGTTATGAATGAAATGTACTTGAGAGATAACTGGCAGTTTGTGAGAGGTGAGGCAGAATGACCAGGCATAAAGGGGTGCGTCAAAAAGTCATGAATGAATATGTATATGATTCGGGATATGCAGGTATCTTCAGCTTCCATCTCGCAGACCTTCAAATAAAACAACCAAGGTAACATTTATTTCTTGGTCATCAGTCACCACATTGCGCAATTGGTCCACTCACACACGCCTTTTTGTCTTCCCTCTCACTCTCTACCCCCGCATCGTCTGCTCCCGTCTCCCGATGGATGCCGGGTGGCGTGTATTGGCGATATGCGTCCCACGGCCAAAAGTCATGAGGGGGGTTGATAGGGAAGAAGAAAAAGCAAACATCTTATATGCCGACTTCGGATATGACATGTTACAACTTCACTTTCGCTTGTTGATTTGTGAGGAAGGGGGGGAAAAACCGCGATGCTGCAGAATTACTTTTCTGTTTTCCAATTATTCAACAATAGCTGGTGACGCTGCGTGATTCTTCCACTTTCCCCCTTTTCTTGCTTGACATCCAACCCCTTTTCTATCATACACCATGAATCTCTTGACTGGTCTATAGAAAAACGCCTGATAATGACTCCATTTTAAATTCTCATTCTTTCTTCCATTCGTCCGTCCTTCTATAGCCAGATCAAACGGATGACAGGGGCTTCGACGCAAGAAGACCAGTGACTTTGTAAAACAAGTCTTCGATCGGGGGTGCTGCAAATGAAGGGGCGGCATCAAAGATATCTGCGAGGTGCTGCTGTTGAATCACACTAGGGTGGGCACTGTCATCATCGTCTTCCATCTCCGCGTCCTCGTCCTCGGGTGTCGCCTCGTCCTCGCCGTCGCTGGCCATTTCCTCATCTTCATCAATGGTGGCGGCCTCCTTTTCACCGCTTGTAGCATCAACGCCCTCCAGACGTAGATCCTCAAGGGGCTGTACTGTCGCCAGTGATGAGGGGTTAGATCCCTCAGCAATGACCAAGACTTGAGCGGCATCGTCAAGGGCGATGAACCCACTCGTGTTAGGTGTAGAGATAAGACTGATGATTCTCTGAGGAGTGTAGCGAACCAGGAGAGGCTCAACTTCCTCGGGCTCAAACACACCAATGACGGAACCCTGCTCTGAGGGAAGTGCCACAGCGAAGTGCCCAGATGCGTGATCCACGGCAAGTTGTAGCAAGTCATCGGCACCAGAAATCTTGGGCATTGTGACCCCATACCGAAGCTCGTCGCTAACGACATCGTACACCCGCAGCTCATCAGAGAGGATAACGACAAATGGTGAGAGAGCACGGATAGATCGCAGCTGTCCCTTCCATTGGCCCTCAAGGGTCTTGACAACATCACCAGATGCGGCATCGATCACGTACACTGCTCCAGCACCGACACTGCCGTAGGCGACGAAAAGGGTAGATCCATCCTCTGAGAATGAAATACTTCCCTGGGTATCGTACTTTGGCGACGGCTCCGAGATATCGACGGTGTTATCCTGAGGAACAACATCACCAACAGCTATCACCTGGGAACAGCTCCAAGTAAAGACCTCTCGTCCATTCTGACCCTTGACGACAACCCCGTTCTGCGAACGAGTCTTGGGTCGCCACAGGCGAACCATGCCGTCAGTACCAATTGTCGCAAAGCATGTTGATACAGGGTTTGATGCGAGATCGAGGACAGCCTCATTTCTGTTGGTGGCATGTGGAGCATTGATTCTTGAAACAAGAGCAATCTGCTCGTCACCCTGACTAGCATCCCAGAACTTCAGGTAGACCTCCCGGCGCTCTTGGATAAACTGCTCCTTGAGATCGTTGACAACATTGTCAACGTCTCTAGGTGATGGCTCCCAAGTGTCTACGCTAGCGAGCCACTCGCCATCAGCCGAGAAAGCAATATGCGTGATCAGCGGCTCATCAATGGGGTTACCCTTGTTGGTGATGTTGACGTCCGTGGGTTGTGTTCGTGCAAGAGCCTGTTTAGATACACTGCGGAATGTCTCCAGGTCAAAACTCTGCAAGAGAGGAGCAGAAAACCCGCCAGCTAGCGTAGCCTGACGGCCATTGCCTACGCAAACATGTAGTCGTGAGTGATCAGTTGGCCTGATGGTGGCAGGGACAGGTCGAGAAACTCGATCGGGGGTTGTCCAAGTTCGTTGGACGAGTAGATCCTTGGGGATCGTGACGTTGATGGCAGCCGACTGAATACCAGCAACGTAGGCGGTGGGCTTCATCTCAGATGTTGAAAGGACCATGACTGAGTTGTCATCTAGATGCACCACATATGAGGAACCGCTAGCTGAGACAGCAATGTTCTCTACACTTCCAGAGAGATGCGGCAGGAAATCCTTTCGTCCTGTGTCCATCTGCCACAATACGATTGTGTTTTCAGAGCCACCTGAAATGATGTAATTGCCTAAGAAGGTTAGTAATGATTCCCTATAATTGTGAATCTGTTCACTTACCATCTCGCGACCACTTGACGGAATGTACGGCCTTTCTGTGCCAGTGGAAGTTCTGAGCTTGAATCAATTCCTTGTCAGACCCAGACTTGCCGATAGCCTGGCTTCGAGCGAGCACATCATGGTACAAGTAAATAGCACCTCGGGCACCTCCAGCAACCACGTCAAGAACGAGGTCAGTTTCCGATCGCGTCTTCTTGCTCGTCGCTGGCCTCTGGTAGACTCGGACATCAAGCGCGGTGATGAGATCCGGAATGTCGAAGGAATAGATTTCGTAGTCGATATCGGCCAGACTCTCAAGCTTTTCCTTGGAGGGAACTCCAAAGAAGAGTCTGTCGTTGATAGCTCCCACCAGGACCTGTCCCTCCTCGCTAGACTCCAAAAGCTGCAGGCCGTTACCGGGTTTCTTCATCGACAAGACCGTCTTGGACTCGGGTTGCGGTTGGATGTTGGATGAATATGCAACAACTTCGATCCGACTAGATTTATCCGACTCGGCAATGAGAATAACTTCCTCAGATTTGCCAGAAATTGTTTTATTAACGACGGCCATGGCCTGGGCGGTTGCAGAGCGCGTTTGGAAGGACGCCGGAGTCTTTGATGAGGTAGTCCAATCGACCTGAAACACGCGACCGTCGGAGCTAGCGACCCATATCGTGTCCGGGTTTTGCTTGGACTGGCGCATGGCGATGATGTGTGCTGAGGAATCGGTAGCAGTAATAGGAATGCGGCGCACGAGCAGCGAGTCGGCAGCTGAGTACACCTGGAGTGAGGTGTTGTATGCGATTATGAGATACCTTTTCCAAGTCAATGACTGCTCTGTGAAAGAGCATATTATAGTTTCGGTACTCACTGGTCATCTTGGGAGAGAATGGGATCGATATCAAGCATACGTCCGCCCATGGGCTTTGATACGCGCCATCCCGCTTCTGAATCTTCAAACTGTCGAATTACCTCCAATTGCCGGGATCCTGTGGCTTCCGAGGCTTGAGATACTACAGCCGAGCCATTCTGATCACTCTTCACTCCAAGCAATTGTTCAACATCGGACCTATGTCCATTGGCTTTGCGCTCTGCCCTGAGCCGCTTAGATCTCGAGTCGTTCTCGGCAACATCTCTCTTGCGCTTCTTTGCCGGGTCGGTCTTGGTTTTGGAGTTCTTTGTTCCCGCCATTTTTTCCGCGTAGCCTCCAAATACCGGATCGTGGGGAGCTCGTGCGTGCAATGGGTGCCGATAATCGCTTTGTCCTCGTTGTTTTCTTCGGCGTCGTAATAGAGGAAAATAAAAGGCCTGCCTGGACTTTTGCAGAGAAATTTTGGTCCCGCTTTGGTGAACTTTTTTTTGTTGCTGATAAGATAAGCAAAGTTGTCTCGGGCAAACATCGGGCTAAAGAATTTCTTTCTCAACACCGACAAAGACGCACGTCCATCATCGCGAGCAATTCTTTTTTGCGCCGCCTCCTTCGCGAATCTTTTGGTCGTATCTCAACGAGCATTGCCTGGACAAACCGCCATATCATATCGACAGCTCTTTTTCTTTCAAAATGATTATTCCTATCCGATGCTTCTCCTGTGGAAAGGTACGCTCGCGATTTCGAGACGCGCATTGTTGAAACCTCTGTTTATTAATCAATCTTCAGGTCACTGGTGATCTTTGGGAGCGCTATCTTCAACTAATTGCGGAAGAGGGAAAGACCGACGGGTATGAACACTTTTATGTCGTTGCTACTGAAGACAATCTAACTATTTTCACAGTGACGCTATGGACGAACTTGGTCTTAAACGATACTGCTGCCGCCGTATGATTATGACCCACGTTGACCTGATCGAGAAGCTTCTCAAGTACGATACATTGCTTAATATCAAGGCCTATGATAGAAGATACTGACTGCTCCAACTTAGGTATACTCCCGACGGCCGAAACGAGAAGAAGCAGCGATTGAACGAGAACTAAATCGAGTCCTTGCGAGATAAATACAAAAAAAAAAAAGTCATGCATGGTCAGGCGTTATGGGAATGCTAGCAAATGTCCATTTGGGCGGCGTATGGAATATTTAACGTTCAATAAAAGGCAACTAAATTCAAGCACGCAATCTTTGAATTCCATCCCTCTTGAGTGCGCGATGCATCAAGCAAGTTTTCTAGCTACCCACAATAGCCGTGCAGACACAATACGGTCTTCGTATGCTGCTACCCAAGTCAAGTCGGAAGAAAAGTCAACTATGTCGGCCCTGGTATCTATTTGGTCGAGTTGATGGGGTTGTGGCCATGAGTCTTGCATCCTTATATTATGTCCATTTGAGGGACAAGTTATTGCAAGGCTTCAGCGACGATTAGATAGGCTGGGCCCTCGCTGACCGCAAATGAGTATTTCATTCGTATCTGCCATACTTCAACAGCTCAGCTTATTTGTTTCCGACATAGTCAAAGATTCTTATCTTTAATGAACGGAGGACCTTCAACAACGTGCTATGAGCTCATGAGTCAATGACATTGCTTAGGTAGACATCTAAGCTATCAGTGAGCATTCAGTCATCCAGATCAGTGCTTTTCAATTGATGGATCAACAATTCGAGCATTGGTAATGCACCAATAAGAAAGGGCATGACAGAATCTTCAAACCGCAGCTTCAAAAGTGTTGCGCCGGCTAGGCTAACTGGCATAATGAGGCTCAAGATCAATCTCAAATCTCTAGGCCAGCTTTTGAGACCTGGTCGACTGGCCTCTCACTCTCGGCCTCACCAACAAGTTGACCTGTCATTTGTTCACAATCAAGCATGCCTTTCTCTTTCTGGCACTAGTCATACATGTCAGTCAGCCCAGATCATTTGGAACAGAAATCAAAGTGAACTACCTATGTTTCTTGGCAAATGCTACAATTGCTGCTTTGGTTTGGTGGCATGAACACGCCATGAGCGCCGGATCAATCGAATCGACCTGCTTTCTCAAACACGGGGGACTGGGTACTTTTCTTTCTTTTCACATGGAAACACGGTGAAGCATGATGTATGTAGTAGTATCCCCGTCTCTGCAGACAATGGGAGATGGACTAGGTATTTGCCAGTACTAACAACACCAATTTGAACTGATCATGACCAGTCTGCCCAACTTCTCCGGATGCTCATTACGCTCGAGTGCAAGAACATCGCGTTTGTTGACCAGGGCTATCAATATCCACCATGTGTTGGCGCCAGCGTCTATGCACGCATGTCTTAGCTTTAAGCCAGCTCCAATGTCACTCAAACACACCATCCTTTGTCTCGTGCCATCCATTTCTGTTTTTTGAACGCAACCTAGATTGAACCCTTGGTTGCTTTTTTTTTCTCAGAAAGCGAATGGGAAAGGGGGAAGAGGGGAAAACGCACTTCATTGAGTGTGTCGAGGAAATGGACCAGATATCGGTGAATGCCTCCCGGACATGGATCCCGCGAACCGTTCCAACAAACATAAGCAGCCCTAATCTGTACAAATGCATAATAGCCCAAGTCAGTCGTAACTCGGCCTCTAGGACAAGGGTGATTGGTGACCTCTTGGTGGTAAACCCTTAAAGGAAAGGACGCTCTATGTAGCGCCGTGATGAAGCACATGGCAGCGAGCACCTAAGCCATCAACAACTTGAGCTCCTCGTTCTCTACGTCAATCTCCTTTCAGTTCAGAACTCTCCGGCTTTGGTCATTCTAATCGAAAAGACAAATCCCAGCTTACGTCGCAGACAACAAGTATCGTGTCTCGTGTTTTGATTTACGTAAAACAAGCATCTTGGATTTCCAGCTCGAACCGCTGCCGCTGCGAGAGAGTCAAGTGCCCCAAAGGCAAGCGAAACAGCGTTAGTTTAAGTTGATCGGCGGTTTCCTTTCCAGAAGATTGACTGACCAACCATGAAAGTGATTGAGGAATCAAGCTGTCTTGGGCGCCATGGGCGCTTGAGGGGACCTGCTCCGAACTAGCCCACTCTGCGACCCCGGGCCAGTGGGGAATTTTCTATGTTTTAGTGTCCCCAGAGCCGCCGGACCAAACTACCGGATTCAAAATCGAGTGCTGACTGGCCAGCTTAACTGAACGATGTTCAGCCGAATTCCAAGCTATGGGGTCCTGGCTGGTGCAGGTCACCCCAGCTCGGCCTAAAGGTAGGTCTTGTTGGCGATTGGAGCCAGCATGACAATGACAGGCTGGTTGATTTCGAGAAACAATTCAATAACGTTACTCGCCCCTCAAGGATGGGGACGACCTGGTTGAAAAGAGCTTATCGGAGCCTTGGGTCATCATGGACCACCACAGGCGCGGCTGGTAGGCACCGACAGATTTTTATTGTCCACCAGTACTGTGATACATGGGGTCCGCCGTTTTGAGGAGGGAAAAAGAAAAAGGAAAAATAACCCGAAAGTCAAAGTTGGCTGAAATATCAGCGGGCTGGTGAGTGCGTACTAACCATTGGTTGGTAAGTGAAAGTGACAGGCACCTGGTGGGAATCAGGTTGCAGTGGAACGTGGTCGATGATGTTTTCCAAAGTCCCTTTGACGTTGGTTCTGGTGCTGATGGGCCAGGCTAGGGTGAGATTTCGGTATGTTCAATGCTTGCTCACATTTGACTCCTGTCTCGATTACGGCGTAGCAAATATTCCTTGGCACCCAAATTCACGCCTAGGTAAGGGATGCAGACATTGCAGAGATGTTGACGGAACAGAGGACAGTCTAATTACAGTATTTCTGAAGCTGGTAATTTCTAGGAATGCGATGAGCTGCAATGCGGGTGGGATTGATGAAGTGGAGTGTAAAACCAGCCAGTCTTCTGCGAGTATCTAAGCGCCGACGCCTATCCTATTCGAAGCAGCCCCACGAGTTAGGCCATCGACGACCCTTGTCTAGTCTATCGAGTCCTCGCCAGGTGGTGTTATGCATGCTCTGAATGGCTGCTTGTCAACGGTGGGCGCCTGGATGTGCTTTGCGATACGTAGGGGGGCGGCGAGACAACCACATGGGTTTCTGAACATGTAGGCCAAGCGAGCAAGTCGATAGCGCGGTATTTTGGACGCGAAAGCTACTGAGTTTGTTGTTGGTAGGTCTGTGTAAGCATCCATGATTGAGGTTGTTGTAGCATGAAAACGTGGGAAGCGATCACTCGAGCTTTCTGCGGGCTGGGTCAACAAGAGGGGGAGGAGGGATTGATGGACTGCCTTCTTCTGGAGAAGAAAGTTGGAAGGTTGCAGGGTATTGAAGACAAGGCATAGAATAGAAGGCAGTGAGGCAATGGGTTGGATCCTTCCTTCCCAATCTTTATTTTAGGGGGATATTGCATGTATAGGTAGGTAGGTAGGTAAGGTACCTAGGTAGTTAGCTACTTACGAGGAAGATAACTGGCAGCAAACAAAGTGATAGGTATGTCCTTGACTTCTTGCCTGTAGCTCTCTCATTGAAAGCCGAGGGGGACAATTCAGGTCTTCTCACATTCTGTAACATTTGTGTTGTGGTAGAATCAAGTAGAACCAGCATTGCATAGACCACAATCTAAATTACCAGGTACCTCTTTATCGTCATTAACGATGCTTCTAGTATTTCCCCTTCGAGAAAATTGAGAAACCATCTGGACGTCAAGATTGTGGGTGGTCCCTCGATACAGCTACTTCGCTGATATGCTGTCTGTGCTGTTCGAAACCTTGACCTCGTGATTCGTGCCCGGGCATGCTCACAGATCAGCCGGAGAAAGGCAGCCTGCTCTCGTACTACGGAGAGTTATCCGCAACGTCTATACGCTTCTGTCGACCAACAAGTGTAATCGATCGATTCTGTCCAGCTTCGATCAACATAGCAAGACCTAACGCTAGCGGGGGCATAGTGCTCTTCACAAGACGCTCCGTATTCGTCGGGGAGCTCTGCTCAAAATGTATTGCAATATTGATGTGCGCGGGTTCTACATTCAAAAGATACAGTAACTTATCCATCTCTAAACTGCAACTCGTCCAAGTACGAAACTTTTACTCGTGCAGAGACGCGTTGCTTCCTTTGATGGCTTTCTTCTAAATTAACCTGTCACAGGATGAGCCTTAGCCGCAGAGTCCCTCCCCTACCTAGTCTAGCTCGCTGCCAGCTCCATGGATGATAGAATCCGCCAAAATCACCCACACCTCACTACCATACTTACCATACCCGAGTTTCCACACCCACCCCCATCAACGGACCCCTGTCGTAACTTACAGACCAGCACCGTCTTTTCGGATCCCCTCTACCACCAGTTGATCCATTTCTTATTTTCCATTGTGTTCCGTTCTCGATACAGTGGCAGAACCTGAGCGCGGATGGCTTGTGGTCAATAAGTTAGGTGTGGTGTATTTTCCTCTTCTCGCCCGAACTCTCTCCTTCTCGGCAGTCATTGTGACCAAATCATGGATCGTCCTGAGACATGATCTGACATGACTGTTAAGAATTAGTCACTGCAGCTCCCGTACCTTTTCTTTTCTCCGTGTGCCAATTCTGGGAGGCTTGACATGGAAGTTCGAGGTACAGAGCACAGAGTAGACCAGCCCGCAAAACTTTGGACCCGATATAACATCGTTTCGCATTGCAAGGTAACATTCAGGCGGGCTAAATCTTTGGCTTGTTTTCCGAGGTACGAAACCACAGATCTCATACCAGCATCGGCTACTACACAAGCAACGCCAAACAGCTAACTCGAGTCAAAGAGAACCCTGGATAATAACTTACAGCCCTGTTGCTGCAGTGCAGCCACCGGCAGGGAACCCACCTCAGTCATACAACCTTACAATTGTACCCTGGTCCGACTCTCGCGTCTGCCTGCCCTCAATCCCGTTGTTGCAACCGCCGCCAGCTTCCATTCATTCACCCATTCACTTACTTACTCACTCACTCAATCTAACCCCATCCTCCAACTTCTCCCTCCATCTTCCCTCTTTCTCTCCTTTTGCTTCTTGGTCGGGCTTGTTGGGTGTCATTTTGTTCAAGTCGTAATATGATTTCGTCCTGAAGACGTCTGAGGTCGCTTCCTTAGTTGTTGGCTTGTCTCTGGAGATCTTCAGCTCTTCTGCTTCTTTCTCAATTCGCGGCTTGTCTCAGCCTATCCGTCTTGGTCTTGTTCTTGGCCAGCTTTCCCTCCCCCACTGTCATCCACTGAGCTGAAGTCGGCTTGCTGCTCACGTCGCGGGCCTCTTAACCACCGACCGCGCAACCAACAAAGACACAACACTCTCGCCGTTTTCTATTGTTAATCGACCATCTTGCCAGTTTTCTTGGAACTGTCAACTTAGTCGATCGTCAGATTACAGCTACACTGACTCAAGCGAGAAACCCTTGCAAGGCATTCTCTCTCTCTCTCATCGCGATTCTCCCGTATGCTGCTATAGCATAAGCTCTCATCTGCCTCGAGAGCAGTCCATCATTACAGGTTTTCGACGCACAATTCTTAATACCATTAGCCCCCGCGATGGCTCTCGAAGCTCCTCTAAGGTCATCAACTGGAAGTTTGCAATTTACTTTTCCCTACCATCAGAAGAACATGTCTCTTCCTTCCGAAGCTGAGCGACTTCGCTCTCCATTCAGAGTAGTGTACGTCCTTTTTTTTTCTCTCTATTTTTCTGTCTTTCTTCAATCTTGTCTTGGCCGAATGCGAACTTCTGGGTTGAATAAGTTCGCTAATTGAACTCGTGTCAAAGGTCCTCTCCTCCTCCATTGACCGACTCCGCATCACTACGACCGGACTCTGTGAACCGCATGTCCAGTAGTTCATTTCATGTAATGAGCCCAAGTGACATTGTAGGGCCCTCACCTGTCACATCAAACGGTACCGAGACAACCGAAATTGAAGACGACGCATCAGAAGATATTCATCAAGAATCTACCAATAGGAATCAGCGCCGCTCCGAGGTGTGTTAAGCTCAGGTTCCTGGGTGCCATAGTGGTTCATCACTGACTTCAGCTATCTAGCTCTTGATGCTCAGCACCAACTTACCAGAGAGTGTTCGTCAATCTAGTAACGAGGAAGCTGTTTCCGTTATACATGCGCCGGAAAGCTTTTCTAGCTGGGTATGTTGACACATGTGAGAGCTCATTGAAAAACATAACAATTAACGGGTGCCAGGTCGGTTCAGCACCTTCAGCACCAGAAAATAATGCCAGCGGAAGAATATCACCAGCCGCTGAGACCTCCAGCATTGAGAATAGGGTAATGCTTTTTGTTTCCACTTGTTGTTTCGTGCGTGGGCTAACTAGTTTTCAGAAATCCGTACATCCCGCCAGGCCCCCCATCTCGACCGACGTCAATCCCGTGCGTTACAACATCGACAGTGCTACACCTCGTGCTCAAGACTTGCAATCAATGTTGGATGATACTCCTCGGATGCGCTCTAGCAGTACTAGCAGTCTCGAGAGTAAGCAATCCTGTGCTCCCGTGTCATCCCCACATTTTAACAGTGATTTAGAAATCGATGAGCAGACCGAAGCCGAAGGAGACGACGACGATGACGATGAATATAACTCTGAAGTGTTGCCAGTACCTCAGCAACATGATGAAATTACCACACTCCTAAATGCACTCCAAGAATGTTGGAACTTGTGCAACACGCTGGCAAACCTGCGTTCAATACAAAGAGCGAGGGCATTCAGTAAAGCTGGCACTCCAGATGCCCATGAGAGGGCATGGAAGACTTGTTGGAAACTCTGTCAGCGGCTATACGAAAACCGAGACGAAGATGCTGGGTCTCTCAATGCTAGATATAGTCTGGATCTATGCCGTGACTTCTGTCAGGCATTGTTTGACGTACGGCAACGCAAGGATGAAGCCGCCGATTCAGTGATGCGCGTCAGTTTTGAGTTGAACAACCAGTGAGTACTCTTGGTTACCATACTATACGTTCATGCTAACAGGCAATCTCTCAAGTTTGTATACTTCTCAGAGCCCCAATCTTCCTGAAGAGTTCAGAGAGAGAACCCTGGATTTTTACATTGCGCTATGCCATCGCCTGATGAAGCAGCGAGGAGATATGCTACAGGAAACCGACCAGCTGCTGAAAGCAAGCTGGGCTCTCGCTGAGATGCTCTTCAACTTACGACAGAACCGCCGTAGCGGCAGACAGCCAGACGATGAACTTCTATCTTCAACGGTCCAGGCCTGCTGGGAATTGTGCGATGTTTTCAGAGACGGCTGGGCACAAATACGACCGGAAAGAAGCACTCCTAAGCCAGGGCAAGCCTTTCCGCATTATGGCATTGATCAAAGTGGACGGCAAAGCCAGGCATCGAATCGATCCTCAATTCACTCCAAACATGACAGCGTCAAGAGCGTTCGTCCAGAAGAATTGCCGCAGGTTCCGCCACCAGTCCCCGAGACGCCTGTGACGGAATTTGAAGACACGCCAATCTCTCCCCAGAGTCGCTCGCCTCAAATGCCCAATATTCTCGTCCTTGGCACCACAAGCGACACGAGTCGGGGAGGCAGATGGTCGAGCAGCGCCTCCAACCTCTCGAGCTACTCTAAGAGTAGCACCAAAACTTCTAGCACAGCAACGACAACCGCCACAGCCGAAGACCTGAATGTCACTCGAGCCAAAATGCTGGTCCTGAAAGCGGCCATGAACCTTGGGTTTAATCGTGATGCATACCCCGACCCCAAGTCCGCATCGCCAGCGCTACAAAAGTTCGTTCAGGAACTGCCACCAGGTTCCTTTGGTTCATTACTTTCGCACTCAGTTCTTCTGGCACAATACAAGAATTCAGTCTTGACTGATGCCATCATACCAAAGCACCACGCACTACCTGCGAGAGGAAAACGAGTTTCTTCCCAAGAAATGGCTAAAAGTATCCTCCTGATGATGAAGAGTTCACAGAGATTTGCCTATCTCCGCGATCTCTTCCGCTTCGTTTTCCAGTTCCCACTTGAGGAGGTTGATACGCGTCGCAACGTGATCATCTCGGTGTAATCCTCAACATCTCATCTCTACTACCATTGTCCCATTTTTTTTTTATTCTCTCCCTCTCTCTCTCTCTCTTTCTGCTTTGCTTTCCCCCTTTGTTTTGCGTCTGGCGCACATTTTTCAGCATCTGCCTATCATATGAGTTATGTCTTCATTCTTTTGGGCTTGCGTGTAGTTGGCGAGGCTTTTTGTATCGAAATTCGATTAGTTTACTTTATGTTGGTCAAATACAGGAGAGGATGATTCAGTAGAGGGAAGAGATATGTGAATGGATCTCTCGGAGAGTTATGCGGCGGTCTATTCGTTTCTAGATGCACGAGATACCATTTTGTAAGATCTAACACCTCGTTAGAATAACGGTTTGGCTCAAGAGAAATGAAGAGAGTGAAGTGAAATGCCGCGGACTATAATGACAGGGACGGAACTTCTCAAGTGATTGATTACGTGGTTGAGTGAGTGTCACCATGGAGGATTGGCCATAACGAAAACTTGACGTGAGATCTATTTTTTTAAACTATCAAAGAGCAATTTGACTGCTATGTCAAAATCAAACCGCCGCATCGCCAAGTAGCTCTTATCTGCCATATTTTCCCATGTCCCATGTACCAAAGTGCTAGTTCATCCCGAACGCCATCCATCATCATCATACATGGATGTATGTGTCTGTTACCAAAACCGTCAAATGGTCCAGTGCTCCAAGCCCAAAAACAAAATACCATGGTCTCATTCAACTTGCATAGCTGCCACCAGAATGGGTGTTTAAAACGAAATAGCAAGAAATAGCATTGAAAGGAGCCTTCTCAAAGATGCTCCCTGACTCCCAGTAGCAGAGCAAAACAGGGGACGAGAGATATGAGGGATTGTCTGCCACAAACTTACAGGAACAGCTGGAAGAAGCGGAAGAAAACCTCGAACTCATGACTCCGGGGTAGGGGGTTCGATCTTCAGGTTCTGGTCCAAGATGTCGTCACGCTCTAGTAAGCTGGGATCTATGCACTCGAGGGATGGATACGGTTGGTGAGATTCGTTCGTTGTAGTAGAATGACTTGGATCCTGATAGCCCTGTTGTAAGGATGCTTCCCCGACCTGACAGGAACGGGTCAAGTTCGTGTCGGCTTGAGGAGATTGCGAGGACTCGGCGGCGGTCAACGCCAACAGGTTGAACTGGTCATAGGTAGGTTGTGGCGGACTTGAGAGATTATTCTGTGGTGGCGGTTCACTTTTCAGAGGCACGTTTTCGGGCGGCAATTGAGAAAGCATGTATCGAGGAACGTGAATATTTGGGGTGGTGTTGGATGAATTTGCCATTGCAGAACTGTCGGACAGTACACACCTCAAGCTGTTGAAGTGGTTGTTCGCCCAAACAATGGGCGACATGTCCAGAGTGCCATTGGGCTGAGACTGGATGGGTGTAAAGCCCACGTAACCAGGTCCTGTTACGACATTGTGGGTGTCGGGCAAATTCGAAGACATGCCGCCATAGCTGCCATTGAAGAGAGGAGCTGCGGGCAGGTAAGAAGGCAAGTTTTGGGGTGGACTAGTATTCAGGGGAGTCGAAGGGTTTGGAAAGAAGTTAGGGGACCAGCCTGGTTGGTTTGGCTGGAGGTATGACTGTATGTTCTCTGCTCTTCTCGGACTCACATCTCTGGTGGTGTTGTAAACGGGCACGCCAGAGACTTTTGGTTGGTCGTAAGGGTGAACAGCCTGCACATGTTGTAGTTGGTGGCTCTGATAGTGAACCAGAGGTTGATTCCCAGTTTCCACCGGAAGAAGGCTAATGGACGATGTCTTGCTGTTGTCCGTTTCTCGCAGCTTCAAGGGACTAGGTTGAAGGAACTGTTGAGCTGGCAGTGGGTGATGGTGCTGAACCTGTGGAATCGAGTTCTCCTGAGCTTCGGGCTTGTTCTCGGATGTGCGAGCTACTTTGGCCGCTGGGGTTCCCCTGACAATACCTAGTTAACATATGTATCGTCTTTGTGAAAGTGGCCTCAACTTACTCGGCTTCATTGTCAAGCTGGCTACGCTTTCGCTTTGATTTCTTGGGTTTTGGGCATGTCACCAGGAGAGCACTACATCCGTTCGTTAGTAGTGACAAGAAAAGGGTGGAGGTTGCTAGAAATTGGGGAAATCGTGCAAGAGTTCTTACCCATACGCAATGTCAATTCCATAGTGCGTCTTGCAGTAGCGGAGTTTATTTCGGGTAAAGGGCTTGTTGAATCGCTCTTCGAAGCCTTCCTTGATGTCTTCGAATGGTAACCCCTGCTTGATGGCGGCGTCAAGGACGTACCTGATCTCAGGAGGTGTCCAGGTTGGTTGACCAGTCATCTTGGTTAGATTTGAAGAGGCTTTTTAAACGAGCTGTTGAGCTGAGCAGCGAGATCCCTCGAGGATGCACGATTTTGCTGTTGATAATGATGATACTTAATAAGGGTAGCGAGAGGGCACTTGTGCAGAACAATAGAATGGATTATCTGTATCTAAATCAATGAGTTTCCAAGAACAAAGAGAGCGAACCCAAGAATCTAAGGATCCAAAATGATCTTAAGGATAACTTTATGATGGTTATTCGATGTCCACCGCAGCCTTTACGTAGGCGAATGCCGTGATAGTTATTGTCCAGACGAGCGACACACATGCACTCACCGTAGGACGAGCGCAGAGGAATCAGCCCGGTATAAGAGGAGAAGTTCACAGTGATTCCCATTCAATATGGAAGAGAAGCGGGCTGACTAGCATGCAATCACTGTGACCTCCCTTGAGAAGCAGCGACGAAGTGAAAGGTGATGAGGTGGACGAGGTGAAGATGATTGATTGCAGGAGGCAGTGATGATGTATGGATATGAATAGGTAGAAGGGGAAGCCTTGACTGTGATTGTAGGAGAAATAGATGCAGAGTAAGAGTAGGAGAGGGAGAAGGGTTGAAAAGGAGAGATGGGATGAATCGAGGAGCACACGTCCCAGATCAGGGCACATGTACCTACGAGCAATCAGGAGGTGCATCAACTCATTGTCAGTATGTGGGCTGCTATCCCCAATGTCAATAGGTACTTGGCTCACTATCTGCCTGGTTGATTGTTAGATGGTCAGGTCGCTGTGCTAAATAGAGATAACAATGGAGGAGAGAACAATAGAACACTTGCTACTCACATGCTAACAAAAGTCTTTGTGAACCAAAGACCATTCGACTTTTATCCACGTACAGTATCTAAAGCCTACCAGATCTAATCATATCTATCGTTGTTTATGAAAGCGAAAAGAAGTCACTGTGCCCCTGATTGTACGCCTACATGGTATCCTCACCAGGCATAACCAACTTGGACAATCATGAGGGTGATCCACCCCGTCTGAATATACCAAGCCAGCACCTAACATGGCCCGCATCATCATCGTCAACCCAGTCGTCCTGACCCGCAAGTTCCTCCTCCTGGTCACACAGAAGAGGTGTTTTCAAGTCCAGCATGGCTTGTCGGAAATTCTCAAGCAGCCTCTCTGTTGTTGCGTCCCTGCGGGGAACCATGACAACCGCGCGTGACTCTGTCCCAAGCGCGAGGTGTTGGCAGATGGTGGAAGCCAGGAGCGCCGGGTGGTTGTCATCGTACAGGGGGTCAGCCACGAGGATGATCTACACATAGATTGTTAGGCGTCGGTTTGTCCAAACAGGGGCAATCATCACATGACATACTTTGAACTGATGAGACACTCCAAATAGTTCCTGGTCAATCTCGTCTGGACTTCCTCCCCAGGTCAGAGGACCAACTTGCAGTGAGCCTCCTCTGGAATGTATCAGGTCTGTATTCTTGTCCGCATTGTCCTTCAGATTGGGCACGATATTGGGCAGGTCACTGAGCGCAACGGAGACCCTCCACAACGCTGCCGCTGCCAACCCTAACAAGCCCGTCCCTGAACCAAGTTCCAAAACGTTGGGCGACACTCGACTTGTGGTCTGGTCGAAGAACCGTGATAAAGAGGTCTTGGCTAGCTGTGGTAGGTGCTGTGAGAGGACATAAGACGACCCCCAGGTCTTGAAGCCCAAGGAATCACCTGTAAGTGCAGGTTCCCTTATGATGAGTTCAAAGCCTTTTAAGTTTTCAGTCTCCCCGTCAAAGGGCCATCTTCGGGTAACCTCACCCATGGCAGTTCGACCGCAACGCTCTGTGATCCTCTTACTAGCCTGTGTCCAGATAGCCTCTTTCTCATCATCATCTTCGATCCATTCCAGGGGACTACCGATGATGGACGACAGATAGCGTGTGACGTCCCCTTTACGTTGGCTCGCCAGTGACTCTTGCTCCTCGAGGATATCGGAACGCCGACGCTTGTGGTTCCATGTAGGAGGTGCGAGTTCAAGACTCTGCAGTGTATCTGCGAGTTCTCTGTAGCTGGGACGCTGCCACAGTTGAGGAAAGTCCAGCGGATGAGTAGCCATTCCGGAAGTGGTGAAGACTGCGGTGACTTGGTGAGAGGTAGTTGATATCGGAGGATGAAGGTGAGGATGAAGATGTGGATGTAGGTAAGAATGGGCGGCGAGGAGAAGAAAAAAAAACCCAGCACAGTTGGATGATTATTCTTCAGATAGACATTTCGGAAGCTGTCTGCATTTTGAGGATAGTATCAATTTATTAATTTAGTCATGGATGCTGTATAGACTGCGTCGTCAGAAGATTCTTCTTGACTTACACGAGTCTTGATTCTGGAGAGGGATTGGAAAAGTGTGAGGAATCATCCGTGTAAATTCAATGATTTGAGTCAAAATTCACAAACTATTGTGCTGAACTCGTACTGTGTTACTGTGTACTGTGTGTTCTCTGCCTCAGTAGGTACCTAAATGGAAATGTCTCCACATCATAGCTCATTGTATCATTAGAGTCTGATTTCAAGGGTCTCTCCTTTTGTGGGGCTCCAATTGAATGTCACGCAGGAGCGTAGGAGAGGGTGTTAGGTAAATCAGGGTGTCAGGTCAGGCAGGGTCAGGGCAGACAAAATTGTCCCTGACACAGGGAGATGCGAAGCAATAGATTGCATATGGTGCCTGGGAGATTGAAACGAATGGCAAGTAATTTAAGGTGTTATTATCTTAGGATCAAATAATAGTGCAAGGGGGTTTGCTTTCCATGACTTGCTGAATCTGATGATCGCTTGGGTTGGTTGCACCGCCACAGCTTGACCTGACATAATGACTTGCTTGAGACTTGAGCCGTCCACGTGGCTGACAGGGAACTCTTCGGCTGTGTTATGTAACTCAACCATTCTTTCTTACCTTAGCTGACCGGGTTTCGCAAGATGGATCACAGCAACTTGTGTCTTACTTCTTTGTTCAGTGCTCAAAGAATGCAAAACACATCAGTCATGAAATGGAAGGCTTGATAGAGGATACATTAAATAACTTGAGTCCATTTTTTTATGCAATCATCTCTTCATCCCATATCTACCTAGGTTGGTAGTATCTAGCTACCCATAACGTCGTAACATTCATACGTAGTAGCGTCGCATCCCGTGATGTTGACGCAACCAACTAACTGATAAAGCAAAACCCCAAAAATGAAGGAAAAAAACAAATAAGAAAATCAACCAGCACCATATGTGATCACATCTCTCAAATATCATCATCCCATCCATAAAACAAGTGTCGATGCATCTTCCCCTCCGGATCAGCCAACTTGGCCGCCGTACCCAGCTCCGCCAGCAGAAACCTACACGCCTGCCAATCCCCAGCCGCCAGATTAGCCAGCCCAATCACCTCCCTGCACGCGCTATGCAGCTGGTTCAGATTATGCACAAACCGCTCCGTGACCAGCATGTCCGCCGTCTCCGTCGGAGGCGCTGCCGCCAGTGACTGCTGGACTTCCACGAGGTGATGCAAGAGAATCGTCCCCGTCGACGAGAATACTTCCTTCTTGGACGGCTCCAGAGACGCGGTCCATTCTCGCCATAACCACTGTCGCATAGGCCCATCCAGCATGGCGTGCTTGTGCTCCATGTGGTTTTTCCGGAACCCGACAAGCTGGGCTTGGTAGAAGTTACGCGCCTCCATGATTCGGTCGTGAAGCTGTTTCATGGCAACTCGTGGGGGGAGCTGCTCAGCCTGACGGGGCGGTGCCCGAGCCACATTTCTCTGATGCTCGTGGTGGTGGCGTCGTCTGCGCACAGGTGGGTTCGGTGGTGCAAAGATGTCTGAAGGAGAGATGTTATCCTCGTCTTGCAGGTGTCTTCGTCTCGGCCGTCCGTGACGTTTTCTAGCATCAGGAGGGAACACGAGAATGGCTGGCTCCTCATCAGATGCGTAAAAGCTGGATGTGAGAAAACCGTCATCATTGAATTGTGCAGCCAGAGGAGGATTCCACTCGTTTCTGGCCATTTTTGTTGATTTTTTCGTGGCCGGTCGTGATGATTGATGTCGATTGATGAGATAAATGTTCCCATTGTCAATATTTATACCTTCCCATGGAACCAATATATACTAGTAGTCTTCATTCATCAGTTTTTTAGCCTTTGTTGTGGTTTGCTGGAAACTCTCGACGTCTTTCCTCTTTCCGCAAGCTAAAGTCAGGCCATTATTGATACTGCTATAATGACGATTTCCTGATACTTCATTGTTTCTCATGGCCATTCAACATGCATATCTCTACCTAGACATACAACAACGTCAACAAACACCATAATAAAGCAACGAAATTGGAGACATAAGATGAATTAAGGAGTCAGAAACAAACTGAAGATTTTCTACCAATAAAGTTACACACCAGCAGCAATCAGACATATGCGCTCCTGTTTACCCTACACTCACAGTCCCCACTGGCGATTAACATTACCGCGCCTAGACCGACTGATTGTCCCAGAAAAAAACATGGAAGTGTATTAACAGAGGAATAAGTTAAAGGAACCTCCCCACCAAACCAGCATCATCCAGCGGATACCTACATGCGCGCGTGCCTTGAATAATGGGCCCTGTTCACAAGCGCTATTTAACGTTATCCGCTCCCTTCCGCCTCCAGCTTCAGCTTTAGCTTTGCGCTTTCCACTACCCGCACTCATCACTGTCATCACTCAACAAGGAACCTTCAAATTCACTACAATGACTACTAGTATCTAGCATAATCGAACACATAACCTGGTTCATGTCACACATCACTTCATAAACCACAAAGACAATAAAGAATTAAAAACATTTTCTGTATCCATTGTTGGCTTTTTGCCAGACGCTAAGCTTCTGCGGCTTGTAGTGTGGTATCAATAAAGTAAAAAACAACCAAGACTCAAGATAGAGTCCAAATCCAGAAAAAAAAAAAAAACAACAACAAAAAACAAAGAGCTCCTGTAACCGTCCGGTATACGGAATACACTCTCATTATGCAATTCCCATATCCTCTTTGATGCAAATGCGACTGTAAATCAAATCATTAAAATGCCGTGCGCCTTGTCAACTCCATCATTTTGTGTGCGCATGTCTGTGCCTAGTCATGGCGGTTCTTCTCCCGTCACCAGCCAATCCGATCTGATCATGGGGGACACTTGCTGTAAATCTCCTTCTTCCACGTCTCCAGTCGATCTCTCATCTGCTTCAGAGCACCCAGCTTCTTGGAAGGAGGATGGTCCAGGCCGGAAATTTCATGGTGCAAGGCCTCATATCTAGAATAGTACTCCTTGAATGCCTGTGCCTTCTGCACAAGCTCATCAGAAAAGTTCGCCGAGGCCACTCTCTTTGCCGCTGGTCGTGGTGTTGCTCTGCTTGTCTCGGCCAGCTTGCGCTTCTTGGGCGGCGCCGCAGGGGCATCGTGCTCGAGGTCTGATGCATTCGTTGGGGGGGACGAGGCCAGAGGGGATGACTTCGTGGGCGACGTGTTCTTGCTCTTCACAGATGTCGACGTGACAGTGCCCCGTGAGTTCTGGCTGGCATCGGAGGGGCGGTGCTTCAGTCGTGGTGCAGGTAGAGGTTGCCTGGGCTTGATTCGCTTAGAGAGAGGCGTTCCCGAACTCGAACTTGAGTCGTCGTCCTCACGGGCTCGCTTGGCCGTAGTCTGTGGTCTAACAGGCTCTTTGACAACTGGTCGGGGTTTGGCAACCACCTTTTCCCTCGCAACTGGCTTTGGTTTGACGGCCAATGGCGCCTCGTCACCGGATGAGTCTGAGTTCTCAATAATCTCCTGAGACAAGACGCGACCGCTGTTCTTTACAGCTCCAACGCGGCCCTTTGTGGGCGAGGTTTTGGCAGAGGATGTCTTTGCCTTGGAGTTGCCCAAAAGTCGCTTGACTTGAGCACTCTGCCCACCAAGTTTCTTGCCCTTTGCGGGAAGAGGGTTTGATGCAGACCTCGACATGACTTCTCCGTTCATCTTGGGTCGATCACCATCCAGAGACTCGGAGTCATCACGAGGTGTAGCACCCCCATCGACATTCTGCACCTTGATCTTGGGTGCCGTCTGAGCAGGACCCTTTGCCAAGTTAGCCTGCAGTTTGCTAAGGCATTTGCCTGTTCCACGCTCTTCCTTTGGCAGTAGCCTCTCCCACTCCGGCTCTGTAGGCGATACCCTCTGCCTATCATATTGGCGGACTGCATTATCAATCGCCGCTTGCCGTAGTTCCTGGCTCTCGTAATCGTAGTTCCAGACGTCGAGCTCCTTCCACTTGCCCTTTTTCATGGACCATTTTTTCGTGTTCTCAAGGTAGTCGGCGACCTTTCGTAGGGTTGGCTCGAGGTCCTCAGACTTCCCGGGCCACTTCTTCGCTAGGTAATCGAGGGTACGGTCTTGTACGGCAAGCTCGTGCACTAATGTGACTCTCTGTTCCTTGGCCTTTTCCACATGCTGCTCTGTGGCCGAGAGCACGGGGGTGTTCAGTGGAGATCCCAAGGTGGTCGGGCCAGGAGAGGCAGGAATTGATCTGGGAGTCGAATTGTAGCCTGATAGCAGTTTGCCCTTCGCTTTGGCTGCGCTCTTCTTCGTCGTCGGCAGCTTGTCAACCATGCGAGCCCTTTAATATCAATTGTCAGTAAAGATACACCAAACTGAGAAGCAAGTAAGACCGACTTCTCACGAGAGGCAGCTATCGCCGTCATTCCATTTTGCAAAGCCTCAATGTCAGAGTCCAATCCTGATGGTGTGGAGCCCTTGTTGGCTCTTGACTTGGTATCGACATCTTTGTCTACTTCAGTCTTGGTCGTTGAGGTGCTGCCCTTTGGCCTCTCAAATAATGTGCTAGCATATGGAAGTCGGTCGGCTCTTCGAGTCGATTCGAATGGCTGGGTAAGGTAAAGATCGAAGGGATGAGAATCGCTAGGGGGCGCGATAACGTGGGAACTGGAACCGTAGAGTAGGGTCTAGAGGAGCATCCACATCAGTAGCTGTAATCAGACAGATGACAAAATGCCCGGCTTTCAATAGGAGATTTCTATCGCCATAGACAATCGCATTGTTTTTGTGATCAACTTACTGGACTACTTCCAAGGGAGAGCTGGATGCCATCACCATTTTGAACGCATTTGATCATGTCCTCGATGACATTATCGCTCAAGCTAAGAGCAAATGCCTGAGGAGGTAGGCCAGCGTCCTTGCTGGCAGAGCTCTCCAGCAGCAGCCCGCTGTCAGGAACTTTGAGCGAGTTCATGCTGGAGGACATCACGAGCCTTGAGAGGCCGTGGGGTGGGAAATGACGCGGATGTAGCAATGATGTCGATCAATGCAGAAGCAGCGTTGGATCGTTAAGATGGCGGCTGAGAATAGGATCGAGTGCCGAGAGAAGGGAAAAAAACGTATGGCAGGTTCGAGGAATCGATCAAGTTCGTTTCAAAGGACTTTGTGTGTTGAGCAGGTGTTCGTAGCAGGATGTGGCAGGCCGTCACATTGTCTTCCCAAGATGAGTCGAGAGGAAAGCCGCTTGTTATGATGGGTGGTCAGTCAGGGCGTATAATAACTAAAACGATGGGCCCTTTCTCCGACGCAAAACGACAAAGGGGGAACCACCAGGCGTCTGTTAAGTTAAAGCCTGCAGCGGAAAATGAATCACGCCAACAAGCTCAAAGTTGGTAAAGACGGCTCCCAACAGCCTTTGACAATGCAAAGGAGTAGTTTGTGAGGGTTGAGGGAAAGAAACAAGATACTGGGAAGATTGGAGGGAGCGGAGACGGGGGGAACGGGAGCGGCAGCGGCGAGCCCAGAAAAGAACGAGCCCAAGACGTGGGTGCGTGAGTGAATGCGTGGGTACTCCAAGGTACAGTACGACAATGACTGGGAACTGGGGTTGGGGGCCGGCCTTCTGGGCTCTATTCTGGTCGTCTGGGGCTTCCACTGAGAAACAGAGAGACAGGCAACCTTAGTGCTGCCTTAAGCTGGGAGGGCGGGCAGAGAGCGAAGGGGGGGAAGATTGAGTGAAGGGCAAAAGGGTATAGAAGGTACCTTGCGGGTGAGAGCAGGCCTGGCCAAACAGGGAAGTCACCCGTTAACTTACGTGGGCTTCTTGGACATGGTCAGCCAGCCCAGTAACGACACACAGCACAGGAACAAGCACAATCTGTAGGGCACAGAGCATACTGTCATTGGAAGCTGAGACCTCCCTAGAGCATCATCCATGGACTGGACTGAGTAGACGCTCGCCCCGGGCAGCCAAGCCAAGGCATGCGGTGCACTACGGAAGGTCACCCGGAAGATTGATACTTCGGAGAGACTTGGACATTTACAGTGCTTCAGCGTATAGCTTACAGCTGTCAGGCTGGTCACAGTTCGCTATCAATCATTCCCTGGCGCTTCTTCCAGGACTGACAGGTGACCGGTAACAGCAGCACTCTCAGGCAGCTCTCAGTAGCTGATAAGTACAGTCAGCCCCACTGATGTCGACTGGGCGTGGCGCAATAGTGTGCGTGGTGGATTGCTCGTGTGGTGGACTAGAGAACCAAGTTCCTGTGCAAGTCTACAGTTAGTACCGCTCAACCTTTCCCAGGGCTGATACAGCATTCTACAGGGGATTCCCAGCGGATCGAAAGGGGCTCACTTTGGCAGTGCATACCTACACACTACTTGCATCACCCCGGCCAGCTACACAGCATCGAGACGGCCCCACCAGCCCAAAGATGGTGAGCGTATGCAAGGCGTTGTGCTAGTTCGAGCAGTACCACCCAAATGGAGAGGCCGAAGGGCTGGCTACTCCCGTCCCGCTCTTCGGTTCAGATGGACGGTACAGAATATGCTGTCGAGATGTATGGTAAGCTTTCTCTCGTATTCTAGACCCGAGCCGACTTCTATGAATGAAACAGTACCAGTACTTGAAAGAGAATTAAAGAAAAAGAAAAGGCGGGAATACGAAATCAAATTCATGAAAAACATTACTCAGTATGCATCGTTGACGTTGGCCTTAATCATTCTTCTATTTCACACCCACCTCACTCATCATGGCTCCCAGGGGGATGGGGTATACCATGTATGGGGACCCAGTGGACGGGATGAGAGCTATCCACCTTGGCGAACAACGAGTTGCAGCTTGGTCATGGACGCACGTAGGAGACGTGGGCATGGACAGCTCATAAAAAGAGATGGGACAACAATGGTCAAAATAGCTCGGAATCAAGGACCCGTCGAATCTGTCACCGACTTGGTCAAGTTACTGTCTAGTCACACATCAGGTCTTCCAATAACTGGATTGGAGAAGAAACTGGTCAGACCGCTTCACTCAATTCGTAAGCGGCTGGCCGCCCGGACGATCAATCAGGTCAAATTGAATGTGATGGCCTGAGACTGTGTTTAAGAAAAACCCGTGACGAGCGGTATTTAATTGTATGGCAGTGAGTGAGTGGTAGAGACAGAGGAAGGGTAACAAAGGGGGGGGAATGAGCGCTTACGAAAATGACAGGCAGCTGAAGGATAAAACAATGGCCAAAACATTTGACGTTATTATTCTGCCTGGGTAATTTCTCTGAACCTCCTGTCCTGTCACTTCAGCCAGCCCCCGGCCCTTAATTATGGTACTACGAGTTCCAAGTAATTGAACTCGTCCCCCTTCGAACAAAAGACACACAAACGGACGACGCTATTCCAAAAACTCATCTCTGCTCATACCCATAGCAGAAATTAGTGCGCCGCCCAGTAGAAAACAACGATACAATCCCAGACCCAAAACTTCAGCAAAAAAACCCCAGTATCCTCTTCCCCTCCAAGGGTACCACTTTCATCAAGTCCGGGAGACGGCAGCGAACCCATGGCCAGGGCAACCCGTCTCACCGTCGTTCACTGTGGAGTAAGATGACTCTATTTCTAGATGGGGGGACATGAGCTTGGATTTGAGTTTGAGAGCAATAGGAAGTTTCCATGATGCGTGAGAAGTCCAGATTCATGTATTTCCTTCTTCTTTTCTACTTATTTTTCGCCTATGTTAACGTTCTGACTATGTAACAAACATGGAGAGATCAAGTGTAAGAGGTCACGAAAAGGTAACTCGATGACACTCTCGCTTTGCTTTTGCTTGCTTTGGGATATGGGTGGCGCAGTGGGATGCAAACACACAGCACACCAAAAAGCCTAGAAGCACACTCGCATATTTGCCACATGGAGAGACGAGGAGGGTATTCCTCCAGGTTCGACGATAGGAATATCGCCAGGCTACGTTGAAAATCGGTAGCTTGATACTGTGCTAATGGATCTCTTCAACATCAACCGGAGGTCATAAGATCCACGTCAGATATTTGCGTCCCATGTCGTACGTAGGTATTGTCTAGGTCCCATGCAATCAAGGCACTGCTGACTACCAATTCTACGCTAGATGTAATCATCAGGTAGGTACTAGTGTAGGTACCTCAACGTTACCTTACTCTTTCGACGATGCGGATAATATGGAAAAGTATTGAGCAAACCCGAAATGGAACTGACCATATTGACATTGCCAGTAATAGAAATCTTCAAACTCATGCCAGTTACTGCACACTTCATTGACAACTCCATAGTCCTCGCTTCCAAAGTCTGGCCCCTGATTTATGATACATTAGAGGAGAGCCGACTAGTCGAGATTTGTCTATTCTCCTCCGTGGATACCAGCGTGTTGGGCCGCCACTATATCTTCTACCTCCTTTTTGGGAGCTTCAAGAAGGCTTGTGTGGATAAGAGTAACTAAACGTGCCTCTTGCGAAAAACAATACCGGTTCGAGGAGATTCTCTAGATCATCAGTCCTCAAAATGCACTGTAGCGAAAATCTCATGTCGATCACCCGTCACCTGTTCATTGTTGTAACCGACTATCCCCTAAAGTCGGGACCTTGCATGTCGACATCCCTTGGGAATGTCACAGGCAACGATCGCCCATCCTCTAAGTCCATATAGAATGACGCTAACTGAGAAGTCGAAAGACAAGCATGAGTTTCTTGTCAAATCTGTGAAAAAAAAAAATTTGAATGTTTAAATGTAAAATACAGATAAAGATGGACCATGGTATTTGACCACCACGCGATGCTGTTTAAGTCTCCAATTGATCTTGAATGGACCTTACTATTACCAATGTCTTGTCCAAGACCCTGCACTACCTATCAAAGTCCGACATCGCAATGGATTGACCTCGGACGCTAACGACTTTTAACTTTGGGAGTGAGGATGGGGAAACCATTATCTGAACAGTTTTGTTACTTCCCTTGGGTGCTGCTGTAATTGGAGACATAATTACGTCCCATAGCTATAGCATGTGCACCCGATACAGCATGATTGAAGAATAAGAATCGTCGACTTGCTCGACATACAAGCACTTTCATCAGTACGCTTGAGGTTTTGGTCAGATCGAGACCTGCTTTTATTGGGGCTAGTACCACAATGTGTGAGAATGTCTTCCCAGACAAACATTTCCTCACTGGAAACAGCCTGAAGGGCAATTCGGATATTCTTTCCTCTTCAACACATTGCATCACACCATCGGTTTTAACAAAACAGAGTAGCACTACATCAGTCCCCAAGAAAAGGCCCGGAATTGCCCGGTTTAAACCATCGTGAGACGCTCATGAATGGAGTAAAACTACTGCATCTCCGCCCAGCCCAGCGAAGCAAACTCTCCATGGTGACTTTGCTGCCCCGCCCCCGCAAGCTGCACGTCGACACCACTATCGCGAGACAACTCCACCATGTCTTTCTGTTCAGGCCCAAAGTTTGGAGGTTGAAAGCTGTGAGATGGCCATCTACTCTTCAGCGTCTGTACAGTTGATCAATATGTAAGTCCCTACTAACATTTTACACACAAAATGCAAACGATTAGATGCAACGCGACTGTTGATATGAGGCAGGTACCAAAATCTTGCAGTAGGTAGCAGTCAGGTTCACCTTCCAGTGATACAGAGTTTTGACCATCAGGAAAGGGAGGAATGAGTGCCTGGAGTGAAAACGTCCTTCTTTCCTTCTCGAATAAACAAAGCACGTGTTGTCAAAATTCCATTCTAAACGACTAAACCCCCAGTTCAACAACTGAACTCTGTTAGGAATGTCAATTCCGTGCCTGTTTCATTTCACGTTGCTCCAGCACATGAATTGAATTCCTTTCCCTTAACCCTCCAAGTCTTGAGGCTCTTTTTTCTTCTTCTTTTTTTTTNNGATTTGGGTTTTCTGGACATTTGATTTGACTCCACCTGATACAAGCCCACCGAGTTTTGCACCACCAACTAGGTTCCGAGACATGGCATTGTCGGAACTGTACATTCGCTCGTACCAGGTTGAGCCCGGATGTGCCCAGAGCTCGTGGGACAATTATCCTTCGGAATAGAGCCACCCACCTGATGGCATTGGGCACAATCGACACAAAGCGCTCGACTGTGCCTGGCTTGAAGCAGCTTTTGCCAGGATGATTTGGCCGGGACAGTTTGGCCATCGCCGCGATCGACCCTGGGTAGTCGGTACACCGATACTGTACAGTACATTTCCAACACATAGTTATACTGGTGCTGTTAGCGGAACCAAGCTGCACATGGAACAGGGTAGACGGGGCCGTCTCGTCCAAGCCGCTATGGTGTAGGGCCGAGCCAGTGTTTGATCCATTGTCCTCAACAGCATTGCCATACTATTTATTGCAGATTAACAACCACCCGTCGAGAATCGGATGAAATCTTATTATCAGCCCTAAGCGTTGAAAAAGGTGCCCAATCAGTGGACGGGAGTTGTTGGTCTCATCGAGCTGACTTACCAAAAGATACAAGACGGTAACTCGTACGCCAAAGCTGTATTCTTTCTTTTGGTCTGGCATGAAAAAAGAAAACAAATGCAAATGTAACCTTCAATACGACATATGCTCGAAACCCACGAACACCAATAATGACGCTCCTACCTTCATTTGCCTACCCTGGTGACGAGGACGTGAAAGGACCCCCTTGCCACATGAGCCAGGACTTATCAGACCAAGGTTGTGTCGAGCAAATCCGGATGACGCATCCATCAGTCCTTAGGGACTTCGACGAGATTATGGTATTTGGAAAAAGTACGAAGAACAAAATGAGCAATGAATATGCACCAACTGAGTTGACTACAGTACATACAGTTAACGGATGCGACAAACCGTTGCCTTCCACACCGCTGGGTCAGCAAATATGTTACAGTAACATGGGAGTGACGGCATGCATCACTATCTTAGGTGTTCGCGAACGCTAACCAGACATGTTCATTGAGGACATGCGAGATGTATGTCCACATCATGTATTGCAGTTGAGGTCCTCAAGACGATTCCTGTTATATGTGGTGACGAAAGTCACAGAGCATGTGCGATACGCCCCACCCGATATCAACAAACAGTTACTTGACCCAGTCGATACACGGCAGCAAACTTGAGCTGGCAGTGAATATCGACCTAAAGCATTGCCAGTACATGGCCAGCGTATCACTTGTTCCTTTACAATACTGTGTGAATAATCCCGGGCAATAGATCGATGACTGTGCACGCCCAGCGATACCAGTATTGATGATATAGGCCCGAATAACCTCAGAGAGTACAGCTTTATCCCACAGCCATTGACGAGAGTGAGATGCGCATCTTACATCAGAACAAGTCGGCCAAGACCGGTAGGTTTGACGCGCACAAACCAGTCTTGCAGAATTGCGTTGTACCATCAACAGCAGTCATACCAGGACTTTGCATTATTTATGGCAATAGACCATGGCGGACAGCTCGGTCCCAACTTGGTGGAAGGATGTTACTTCGTCACAACTCTAGAAACAGATGCAAGGGCACCAGTATCCATCCCCAACTCAGTACACCCCAACTCGGTACAGGACAATATTCGGCCAGGCCCGCTGTAAGTCATACTAAACCATATTGCCTCATGCCCGTGCCATGCGATGCACATGTGAGGTGGGCTTGCGGCTAATTCTGGTGCATGCACCTGAGGTTAAGCTACCCACCTATCCATCTCCAAGACATTGCTTGGGGTCTAGGAAACAGACAAAATTAATACATCGATCAATAATAGCGGTTGATGCTAAGTTGGAGGTCGCTCTCTCACTAGATTGCCATATCGCTCAATGCCAATACTGACACTGGAATTGACATCAACAAAAGATGCAACGAGCAATCAATATCACTCAGCTTTGTTATTGTCTTGGTCCTCGGTTACTTTATCCAAGTAAAGATGAGGGGCCCTACGGAACAGGCGGGTCAGGCGGGGGATGCAGGAAGACGAAGGTGGGATGGGATAGCCTGGGATCCAATGGGTAAGAGACATGAGAGCATTGGAATCCATGTCAGCAGGCCTAGTGTCAGTCAGGCTCGATGAAGAAGAGAGTAAAAAAAAAAAGAAGAAGTGAGTTGAGCCATCAAGTTGCTTGCGATCTGAGAGAGCGGCACACACTTCGGATGTGTTGGCGTGCTGCCACGGTAAAGAGGGGACCAAGGGACCAAGGGACATGTATCTGACGAACCAAAGAGTCGATTACGCGAACCAACCGAGTCATCACTTCGGCAGACCGGTCTATTGTACGAATATCTTGATGAGTGTCTTTGTACTACAGGTGGGGTCAATTTTTCGTGAACAGCGTCTCCGACTTGGTTGTTTCGATTTTCTCAAGCGGTGGCATGAATTTGATCTGGACATGGTGGAATTACCAAGCAACCCAATTGACAAAGTGAAGGTCTTGAATCCGAAGGGTCCTCACGAATACCACTCAACCTTCAGTCCCTTACCGATTAATTTACCGGAGTTGGTCACGCTGTTCCTGATCAACCTGTCCAACCCCCACGCTCGAACGAGCAGACGGATCTTGAACAGCGAAGGGACACCCATTGTCTAGTAATCCCTGCTGCAAACAATTGTCCTCAATTTCTCAGCATTATGATTTGAAATCAGTCAAGTACCTACTTAGGTAGGTATTTGGGTTAATTATTCCTTAGGGTGATATCCTTTTAGGATGAATTCCGCCTAGAGACACTGGTCAACGAGCTGTCTTCCGCCTTGAACCGTTTGTATCCTTGTCGTGGCAAATCCGACCCCCCCAAAGAGCTTGTAAATTCAGCAACCACCAAACTTTGTTTGGTCTGCACATAAAAATGCCTTTTGCAATTCGACCGGACCACGAGGGATGCTCTCGACTTTCCGAGACGCTAAGTGAACCAGCCAGGCGGGGGTGGGGTTGTTGAGCGGATCTTTTTTTCCTTCTTTCTTTTCTTCACGTCTCATCTCTCATGTAGCTCCCACAATGGGAGAAAGACAGTCGTAAAGAGAACTAAACTAAACTTAGCTCAACCAATAGTCATCTACAAGATTCTGTTTTTAACTTTTCCATCGCTTCAGCGAGAAAGGCAAGAAGTGAGAAACTTTAATAGATGGGGAGGTGAATCGTCTCTTATCACAAAAGATAAAACAATACAGAACCTGAAATCTCAAAAAGGAGGCACTTGAGTTTTATAACTTGCATTTTGGCGAAGACAGATCTTGTTGGGGTCGAGGCGTCTGACGTTTATGTCCGTCATCCTGGCACTGGTTCGGACTTTTGAACTGACGCTTTGAAACGTGGTTTTATAAGTACAAATATTGCAGTCTTTTTGATAAACGGTGGTGGTCTCGATCATGATATGGGGGTCGGGGTTAGGGTGTATGTATAACTCACATCTCGTGTCTGCAAAGTAGCGAGATTTGGGCGATTGGCAGCATCCAAGGGAGCTACAGCCTCTATGTCTATTTGCTAAATCATTACTCATGTTCTCGAATACGCTGCTTGCAGATCCAAGACATCTGTAGTCTCGCGGTGGCTCTCGTCTCTCCACCTTGTACAATCGAAACTCGAGTTGAAAGGCGACAGCACGTTCATGACAGCCAAGATAAAGCCCAAGCATTCAGCCCTCGACCAGCAATCAAGAATAAAACACAAACCCATCAAAGGGCAGACAAGGAGGACACGGAGAATTTGGAATCACTGGGCAAGCGCCCTTCGTTGTTGATCGTAAATCTAGTCATCCCGTGCTGGCATCGCTTCGCTACACGGGCCGTTCATCTATCAGGATACACGAGGTAAGGTCGGGTTCGGGGTCGAGTTGGCGTGGCAGAATCGTGTCCTTCACCCTGCCCTTCGTTTCTTGTGCGTCGTGGATTTCCGACACGTTCCAAGATCACGAGTGACAACTCTTCAAAACATGTCCCTTCTCGTCCTCGTCCTCGTCCTCGTCCGTCGCTCACAACAAGCTCTTCCAAAGGCCCCCACTGGTGAGCCATTTCTCCCATGCCTATTGTGTTTTGAATAGTAGAATTGCGCAGTGGCCAAGGTAGAAGTAGATGAAGTGTTTGGTTTCTAGGGGGTCACGGATGTGTTAGTAGGTTTGTTGACAGGCGTAAGGGGTAGTAGGGTGGCCAGACGTACCATGAGTGACGAAGCTGCCAAAGTTTCGACCAACGATGCAGTGCCAGGTAGGTCCCTTTCGCTCGTCAAACTACCGACTGTGTAAGTATGTCGGTCATCCCATATATCATTGAGTACAGAGGGGGAAACAACTGACTGTTCGCTTGATGTGCTGTGCAATATCCTTACGGTGATACCGTTGTTAGTCAACCCGTTGCAAGTTGTTCTTTTCCGGTGCAGATGCCAACCTTCTCAATGCTGAACTTGGACATGGCTTCCTGGGCTGTTATTTGGTCAGTGAGCTGTGCTATTTCGGTGTCTGGTGTTGAATATTCGTACCAACTTCGATAGCCTCTTGCTGCATGTCGTCCGTCTTTTTAAACGCATGGTCAGCGCATCACTCCACGTTGTATTCGCATAGAAATCGCTCGGGCTCATCTCACCATATCAGCGGACTTGATCTGGGCTGGAGGTTCCATGTTAGTTATTTTCGTCGTGTCCGTTTCGATCGTGTAAAGTCGGTATGCGCTCACCTTCCAGCTTCTCCCGGGGCGCGGGGGTATCGGCGAACTTGTTGTCGGACATGATGGATGTTGGTTTTCGAGGATATATCGAGTGAGAGGGGTTCGAAGACAAAGAAACGTGGTCAATGTGATGTAGATGAAGCTTGAAAGATATTTGTTGTCAGTCCTTTGTTTGCTTGTGTCGCAATTGGATTGGGCTGCAAGGCTGACGCTGAGCGCATTGGCCCCCCCTTTTTTTTTATTGCCTTTTGAAAGGAATTCATGATCTGACGTACATGTGATGATTAGGAACCAGACAGTATACTGATTATCTGTGATTAATCGAGTAGGGGGGGATAAATCGATATGATTTAAAGTGTTGTTTTTGCGGTAGTTGTCGGGTTTGTGGTTGGTCTTTCAGTTGACTTGATTTGATTCTGTCGTCAGTCTTCCCGTTGTCTGGTCGATTGACGTCTTTGACCCCTGCCACTCTACTAGCCTCGCCTCCAGGTTAGTTGTCAGTGGTCAGGTCAGTGGTCAGGCCAGTGGCCACTGGTGGCATTTAGCGACTTGGTGGTACGTGCGTTCTTACCGCGCCGCGCCGCGGATGCATGCTCAAGCAGAGACCCCAAAGACCCCGACTCCACCTCAGCTTTTGTACGGGATTTACCCTGTAACGTTCATCTCGTTCGATATCAACTCATGAATTGATTACTTCTACACTTGCCTACCTTATGTGTGAATCTTGATGGTTACATGTCTCTGGATGCATTGAAGTAGCCTTTCAGTATCCCGAAATACTGTGCATTACGATATGTTCATGATGGGTGTACGCTACTTCATGTACACCCGCACTCTCAACTGTTTTCACCAACGTTAAATGGCTAGTTCACAGTAATAAACTCGAGGACGAGTTTTAGGGTAATCGCCCGAAAGGGGCATTGGATACTATCTATTCGCTCGCAGTAATTCTCTACACGATCGATATACGAAGCATGGTACTGTGAGAAGATCACCACGGAATCATCGCGTAGAAAAGTTGGGTAGCTGACGATAAAGCATACAATCAGCCCTACTGAGCCTGAACCCCTAACAAGTTTGCTACGGATATGGTGTCACGAGAAATTTGCACAAATTCAGAGCGATCACATGGAGAACAGTGCAGCGTTCCATGTGAATTTTGGGTAGACGGCATCCTCCAGCACATACCAAATACCACGCGCTCGTCTCATACTGAGTTGTAAGAACCCAGACTCTGAGAAATCCTGCAGATTTGGTGAGCTCAAGTCCCATGTCAATCTATGTTGAAAACTGGCCGCACTGAAGTTCGTCGGGGTCGTGTGATGGGTGGTTTCGAAAGTGCATTCTGATCGATCATCGTGATCGTAGGCATGTTGGAAGTTTCCATGATTGATTATAACGGCCCGTTATTGTGTATTGTCGTGGAGGGCAGCTGTAGAAAAACCGAAGGCTTCGTATATATGACTGTTGTTGAATGTTGTGGGGAGGGTCGTCCAGTCTAACATCCGTCTCTTCAACTAATACGTCTCTTCCGCCATGAACTACGCCGGAATCTTAGTGTCAGAATCGCATGGCGAAGGATACCGATGTCAAGCATGAGTGACGATACTCCAGAGCTGTTCAGTTCAAACTGGCCAGAGACGAGGATTCTTATACTTGACCAAACACTCCTTCATGACCGGATGCATCAGTCCAGGAACGCAGAATTGGTGAAGAATTCCTGAGATGCAGGAAAAGTGAACTCTGGGGAATTCTCAACATATCAAGACGGTCAAACATATATGTTTTGTTTTTCTTTTGTCCATGTTGAGGTCAGCACCATCTTATCAACCGGTCATGTGAATTGTATTGACACTCAAAACTGAGGCCATTCAGAGGAATAAACGAATGTACCGACAGCTGTATTGACAGAGCCACGCTTCAGAGAATCCAAATAAGCAGCAACCATGGACAAACCATAAATGGCAATGATTGATATCGAGAAGTGGCCAGGAATGTGGTTTTGTCTTGTTTGGGGTTGCCGCGGAACTTCTCGAAAACTCAAAGACACCTTAGGAGCTACATAGGCAACAAAACATGATTTGGGTCAAGAATAGCGCAGGGTAGGGACCTGTTTACTGTTGACAGTAAGAAAATGACAGCATGAGTTAAGACGGATGAGGATGTCCTATAGAGAATGCTCGGTGCAGTGTTCAACATGCCGCCAAGATCGACTCTTGACATAGAACAAATGTTTTTGTAAGCCCGATGAAAACAGGCAAAGAGTAAGCTTGGCCAATATATTGGGATGCTCCAAGCAAGCCCGGGAGCATGGATAGCTACATGGCTTAGATACAGACGAGTGACGGAGAAAATGATAAACTAGCAGCCCAGTTGTATATTGACATGGTAAACATCGCGATAGGCACCGAGACTTTCTGTTCA
The DNA here is from genome assembly GCA_013623535.1 of Fusarium penzigii. Lineage (NCBI taxonomy): Eukaryota > Fungi > Ascomycota > Sordariomycetes > Hypocreales > Nectriaceae > Fusarium > Fusarium penzigii. The sequence continues at coordinate 118,444 of JABFFC010000032.1, forward strand.
TTCCTCTGATAAGCCAAGTAACAAAGAATACCAGGAAAAGGTGAAAACACGGTAGCAAAGCACTCCTCGCAGATTGTGAAAGCGTACCAACTGTCCTTACTCTTCCAGTCGATGTTGAATACTTTCCTGACTCTTATCATACGTCGATCCATGCCAGAGCCTCGCAACGAAGAAAGGAAAACAGCAACACATGGGAAAAAAACAACTCAAATCGACGGCTGTGATAATACAGCAGACTGTCAACTGTTGTTGTTTTGTGTTGCTCGTGGCGTCTTACTCCCTTCCCTGGAATTTCTCTCCTCTCCTGACGCACCAATCTGTGCCAATTATAGCAGGCGGTGTCGCTCTCTGGTGAGCAATTGCCTTCAGAAGCGTTGGAGGAAGATTCCATAAGTGGAGACAAGCAGCAGAAAACTTGTGCGCACGGACCGGATAACGGTACTTGCGCTTAACGATAAGAATGAATAGGAAACTTTTTTTTTCTCTTCTCCCTTCTTAAAAAGCCCATCTTTTGTCAAACATGTCTTTGCTTCTCCATGTTCATCTCCCAAGGTGATTTCATCACCATATAATCGGGAACCCATCCTCTCGTTAGTACTAATCACTCCATCATCCACCACTCGGAATGGCTTCCTCAAGAATCTTCATCAGGGGTTTGCCACCCAACATCTCCGAGGCAGAGTTCAGGAAACACTTCTCAGCTCAAGGTCGGGAGATTACCGACGTTAAGTTGATCCCACAACGACGCATAGGCTACGTGGGCTACAAGACATCCGATGATGCCACCAAGGCCGTAAAATACTTCAACAGGTCTTACATTCGTATGTCCAAGATCGCCGTTGAGCCTGCTAAGCCGGTAAGGGACTTGCTCTTTGCTTCAAAACATGTCTTGACTACATGATACTGATGGAATGCTAGATCTCAGATCCCACATTGAGCAGAGGCCAGAACACATCGCATTCCAGCTATGCGTCAACAGGGAGCAACGCAAAGCCCTTGGGCCTTGCTGAAGATACAGACTTGAGCTCAAAGAAGCGCAAGCGAGATGAGCCCGCCGCCTCCGATCCTAAGCTACGCGAGTTCTTGTCCGTCATGAAGGCAGGGAGAGAGGGCGTGCTTGATGATGCCGTTAATGCTGGCATGGGAGGTGGCGAGCCCGCCAGTGTACCCACCGTTGCTCCTCCTGAGGAGGCGAGCGACGACGAATATGAGCAGATCCCAACACGCAAGGAGAAGCAGCGCAGGTTAGATGCATCTGAAAAGGCGCATCCTGCTCAGTCCACAAAACCAGAGCTGCAACAGACGCAAGGCATTTCCAAATTGCATGCGCCTGCAGACCCAGCAGCCGCAGTCTCCGCTCCGCCAGCAGAAGAAACTGCCGAGTCAGCAGAGGCGGCATCGGCAGACCAGCAACACTCTGGAGCTGCAACAACAGACGATGATTGGATGCGTTCAAGAACAAACCGACTGCTGGATCTCGTCGATCCCGATGATTTGGAACGAACTCCAGTGCAAGGGCAACAGGTCGATGAGACTAGTCACAAGGAGGGAGGCAATCTCCTGGACAATTCCAGTGCAGACATACCAATGGTGGATACCGTTGCTGAGGAAAACATCTCGGCCGAGCCCACGGGGGGTGAACCAGCGAAAGAAGATTCATTTGATATGATCCGCCGAACACGCCGGCTCTTCGTTCGCAACCTCCCTTACAGCGCGTCGGAAGACGATTTACGTGAGGATTTCAAACGATTCGGCACAATCGAAGAGGTACGTTGTGAGCCTGATTTTCTTTCGTGCTTTACATCATTTAAAATGGCGACGTGATGAACCCCAGATAGGGACAGCTTATACTACGGTATATGATGAGAACCTGGGCGATTATTTTAGTAGATGCTTCGATTGTCTGACTTTGCCAATATTCTATTTTGTTTGTTTTGATATGTCAGTCTGGCAACCGTCACTAACACAACATTGCTAGGTGCATTTACCGGTTAACAAGTCAGGCACCAGCAAGGGGTTCGCCCTGATGTTGTTTACTGACCCGTCGGCAGCGGTCGAAGCATTCCAAGCCATGGACGGGGCGACGTTTCAGGGGCGTATCCTCCATATCATTCCAGCGAGTGCGAAGAGAGACACAGGCTTGGATGAGTTTGCAATCTCAAAGCTCCCTCTCAAGAAACAGAATCTCATTCGCAAGAAACAAGAGTCGGCAGCTAGTACCTTTAACTGGAATGCGCTCTACATGAGCCAGGATGCTGTCAACGCATCAGTGGCCGACCGTCTGGGTGTTTCAAAATCAGAGCTGCTCGACCCAACATCGGCTGATGCCGCAGTCAAGCAGGCCGTCGCTGAGACGAGCGTCATCCAAGAGACGAAAGCCTATTTCGCCGCTAATGGCGTGGACTTGGAGTCATTCAAGTCTAACAAGCGGGGCGATACGGCCATTTTGGTGAAAAACTTTCCATACGGGACCACGATCGACGAGCTTCGCAAACTGTTTGAGGAGTCTGGGCCTGTGCTGAGGGTTCTGATGCCTCCCAGCGGCACAATTGCGATTGTGCAATTTTCACAACCCAACCACGCCAAGTCCGCTTTTGGTAGGCTGGCATATCGCCGGATCGGTGATAGCGTGCTCTTTTTGGAGAAAGCGCCAAGGGATATCTTCAGCGGCGAACAGGTGGTTGATCAAGCCACTTCCCTAAAGGATCGAGCGCCGCCGACGGTGCAGAACCTTAGTGTGAACGACTTGCTGTCACGCGGCGATAAGACGGATGTGGACGATGTAGAGACCACTTCGTTGTTTGTGCGCAATTTAAACTTCACGACGACAACAGCTAGGCTTGCGGAAGCTTTTGGCTCTTTGGACGGATTCGTCTCAGCCAGAGTTAAGACTAAGATGGATCCCAAAAAGCCTGGTCAAACTCTGAGCATGGGGTTCGGCTTTGTGGAGTTCCGGACAAAGGACCAAGCATTGGCTGCGCTCAAGGTGATGGATGGGCAGGTGCTCGAAGATCACGCCCTAGCCGTCAAGGCATCACACAAGGGCCATGACGCAGCCGAGGAGCGGCGACGTGAGGACAAGGCGAGAAAGGCTGCAGGGCAGCGTACCAAGATCATCATCAAGAACCTGCCTTTCCAAGCCACCAAGAAAGACATCAGGTCTCTGTTTGGTACCTATGGTCAGCTCAGGTCGGTGCGACTTCCCAAGAAGGCTGACTACACCCCGAGGGGGTTCGCCTTCGCGGACTTTGTTACGCCTCGGGAAGCCGAGAACGCCCTCAACGCGCTTAGAGATACCCACTTGCTCGGTCGCAAGCTAGTCCTGGACTTTGCAGAGGCAGAGGCAGTTGATGCTGAGGAGGAAATTGCAAAGATGCAGAAGAAGGTGGGAGGACAAGTCAACAAGGTGGCCCTTCAGCAATTGACGGGCGGAGGAAGAACCAAGGTCAACATTGGCAACGAGAACGACGAGATGGATGGTTGAAGGGGGTGGTATATGACAAGATGAGACAAGTTTGAGGTGAGATAAAGACTACGTCCGTATCCTCAAGCTCAAACACACGTTGGTGCCTGTGTGAAAGGCGTTGACGCCAGGTCCAAGATCAAACTTTACCTTTCATCAAGGCTGAGTGGCCAGACCCTCCTCTTACACAAGCAACTCGAGTTGAGTTTGTCATCGATGTTGTTGAGAACACATCGATTCTCACATTTGCGACCAAGCTGGATGCTGCTCCTCCTCTTCCTCCCCCCCCCTGCAAGGGGTCCTGAGTTGAATGAACCATTTCGATGGTCGACATTGAATTCTTTGCTTTACAACAAACTATGTACCATGTCGGTCTTGACGGACCTAAACTAGAGGTCGTCAAGAATTCATCGCCCTCGTAACGGGAGTTGAGATCCTCTTTATGTCTGATTCTAATCTCTTCTACATACCTCGCAGCAGTATTTCTACATACAATGAACGGCGAGAAGCCCCTTTGATCGGGTCACACCCCCTTCTTTTCGTCCCTTTCCCACCTCACCCCCTTTTTGACGATAGTTGACCCAGATATTGCGGCCCCGCCCTGATCCTCCCTTGCATACTAACGCCCTCGTCGACAAAGCTCACAGCTGCCATGTGCCGGTGGCTTTGGCATGCCCCTGCCATTGGTTGCCATTTGTGACTGCATCGTAGATATCCCTCCGGACAAGGTCTGCTGTTAGATACCAACTGTTTACTTGAGAGGCGCCCCTTCACACCCACATCAAATCACCCTTTGACAGATGTGTGGTGGGGATGTGGACGAAAATGGGACGTGGAGATGGATCTTCTCTAGCCAGAGCTTGATGGGAGGGGCGGATTGGGATGGCCCTGAGCTTGGTGAACACGGCTGGCGAGACTATCTATCTATACCCTCTCGACCCTCTGGTTCCCAAGTCTTGGATTTATAGATGTCTATTAGTTTCCCCTGGCGAATCTTCATACCAGTGCCTTGACCTCCTTTCTTCAGATGCATACATTTATCCCACCATTCCACGTCTTGAATTCCTTCCAACATTCTCATCATCTTCAACTTGCTTCTTGTCTACATTCTTAGGTCTGTCAACGGCATTTGAACTGGATTGAAGTTGTCTTCTCGTGAGCTGCTCTCACTGGCATTCCTTGGCCACCACTCAAAACACACATACACACCATCTCAGGCAGCTCTCCTGCAGCTACTGAAGCGCCTCCTCTCAAGTCTATCACAATGTCTTCATCACTTTACCACCCAAGGCCGGTGCTATCGTCTCAACGATACTCTCCTTCACCAGATTATCTCGATGCTCGACGGGGTGCCCACAACCCTACTGGCAGGTTACCTCTGCGCGAGGCACACGGCAATGCTCAGTCACACAACTTCAACGGCATGGTTTCATGCTACCAGAGCCCAATAGGCCTCTCATCATCGATACCTCCTACTCTGCCAGCTCCCATGGTCCCTTCACAGTCCTTTGATTGCTTGTATCGCGTCCCGACTCCCGGAAACCAGGCCCGTTACCAGAGACGCCCTCGCAATGGCATCAACCCTCTTTACTTTTGGCCCGCCTTTCGCCAGTATCGCAACAGGCAAGCACACAAGGATACTCAGAAGGACAAGGGCGGTGTTTGGAGAAGACCAGAACTCGAGGATGCTTTCGTTGATGGTAAGGAATACTTTTCTGTTGCTCTGTGCTTGATGATGGTGACTGACAATGAAAACCAGCTGTCTTGCTGATGCCTCATATGGGTCGACGCAAATTTTCCATGGGAGGCAAGCTTCATGGACGCAACATGCTCATTAGCGAGTACATCTTCGTCATCTGCGTTGCCATCCTCGGCAGCAAAGAGATCTTCCGTATTGACAACAGCAATGACAGTATCGAGCAGATGGGACGCAAACAGGTGTCGAGTCATATGCAGGTTGTCAAGAAATTCTTCGAAGACCTACGATGCTGTAAGTCTTGATGTTACTGCCTGGCAAGCTCAAATAACTAACACGAACCAAGTCCATTTCCTTTTCCCTGCCGAGGAGAAGAAAGAGCCTGGCTCAACCAACTCTGATGACTACTACGACGAGGAAGAACAAGAGTCGTTCAAGTCCAACCCTGTACTCACCGCATTGGCCGAGGGCCGTGTGCCTGAAGTCAAACCCAACTACGAGTACTTTTCACAACTCCTTGCGCTCCAATCTTTGATCACTGTCCGACCCAAGACGTGTGAGATCTTTGTATCTTCGTCAGAAGTCAAGATCCGTGATGAGATTGCGTATGACGCTCATGACAACCCACTGGACCAGGACTCATTCCCTCATCTCAACAAGTACAGCAATTGTGATGACAGCCCCAATGTTCTCGGTAAGGATGTGCTACTTCACGAGTACACCCGCTCTCTGGACCGAACCACATCAGCCTGCGTCAAGACCGTGACTCGGCGATGGCAGAAGGATGCACCTGAGCTGTATGAGACCCTCGATCTTCCCAGCCGGGATGAAGAGTGTCTCCTGCTTGAGATGTGTGCTACTTTGGAACTTCATGAGCACGCTCGCTTCCCCTCCGGGTCAGAACTCACCGGCTTCGTCGAGGTTGCCATCACACAGCCAAATCTCCAGAACCACCGCTGGAAGTGTGTCACTCGCCTCACCCGCCCCTCGGAGCTGCACAGCGAGGACACAAAGGCTGATGTGTACACAAATGAGACGGGCATCCACCGCCGGGGCTGCAATGACTCCAAGCCTGACTGCGATTGCCACATGCGTCCGCGTCAGGATATCCACGTCCCCTTCCCCGCTGTTGAGTGGGCTAGCATTTTGAGTGAAGCAGTTCGATACCCAGATGTTGAGCACCTGCGCAAGAAGGACAAGCGATCTAAGCACTCTGATGATCGCAAGAAGCACGACCTTGACAGGTCCAGCAGCAAGCGCAAGCGATCGGAGGATGATGGGGATGCAGCATCCTGGGCGCGACGTGAGCTGACGGGGAGCGACCTTGTGTGCAAGGTTGCCATGTACCAGGAGCTCTGGTCTTGTGCTCCCGACTCGAACCGATGGGTTCGTCAGGGCATCGTCTTTTGGCGATTCAATACTACCAATCAATGGTACAAGTACAACCCAGTCTTCAAGCCTGCTGGAACCTCTTGGCGCTGGCTCACGGCCAACGACCCCATGTCCCGCTACCATCAGCAGAAGGCGCTTGTCTACCCTTCGGCCAGCATGGCGCGGGATGCCATCATGTCGCCAACGCCCTCTATCACTCAGCACATGACGGCGGCCATGAATGAGACGTTTAGCTCTGCTTGGGATGGTAGCCCTGTTGCCATGGCTCAGGTTGCCTCGGGCCCTGCAACAAACAACGGGATGACGCTGTTTGAGTCTTTCTCAGGCGGCCTTGCTACGCCCCCTCCAACGGCTGGATTGCACGCGTCTTATCCAACCAACTTTGAGCAGGGCATGCCCGCCTCGACCGGGGTTGGCTTCCTGCCCTCGACATGCAGTACTGTTAGTGATGGCCAGTCCAGCTCTGGACACTCCCACGGACAGAATTACTATGATGGAGCAACTACTATCGCCGACCTCAAGCCGATACTGTCTAGTGTCAACCCCTTCCAAGGCGCTTCTGCTACTAGCTCTGCGCTGGATCTCTCCAACCCTCTTGTCTACGATAACTCTGAGTGCGGCACGGGTCTGCAGGGCTGGGACATGCCAGCTCTGGAGGCGTGGCCTGGAAGCGCAGGAGCAGGACCAGAATGGGCTCCTCACTCGAGCAGAGCAGAGACTGGTGGTGATCACACAAGCATCTGGGCTTCATCACAGTGGGGGCACATGGCAGGAGCCGATCGTGACGGAAGCCCAAGACCGATGAAGCGCCGCAGAGCGGAGGCGATGGATGGTCACCACGTACCAGTTAGCATGGCTGCGGCGGGCGGATGGTAAGGGGGAGGGTTAAGATTTTTTTCTCTTTTTCATTTTCAAGATTATGATGACGGTTATGACGAGAGGCGAAGCAATTTTTTTAGGGAAAAGTCAAGCGAAGTTACTGTAATGAAGGGGAATCGGAATAATGCATCAGTGGATTGGTTAATTTGGTTGGAATTGGTTATGCTTGAGATGTCACAATAGTCATGTACAAGGAAAGGTACCGGATGGCGTTGGGGAGTCATGATTTAGTGTATTGGAGTTTATTTCAACATGATATCGGTTACAAATTTATCTCTTACTTTGACGTTTTTGGAAGCCAGTTGCAGCAATTTCTTCTTGGACGTGACAAGATGAGACTGAGACGATGAGTGATGTAAGGCCAAAAGCACAAGGCTGCAGCTTTTGTACCTATGTTGGATCAGACGATGATGCATTTTGAATACCAGTTGATGAAGTGATGGAATCAGATATCAAGAGTTGACATATGACATATGCCATATGTAACACATTGCTATCTGGACAGTTGTTGACGTATGCATTGACGCCGTGATGCTGTCAAGGCGTGTTTCCGGTGCCTGACCTGATTGATTTGGAAGACAAGATCACCATTCCGTCTTCAACTTGCGCAGGGACCCGGAGAGAGTTTTTGACAAGCGGGAGTGGTCCTGCTGATCAGGTTGCCTTTATCATTGGGGATGGCCGTTTTGAGAAACAAGTACGAGTGGCGTCACAGGGGTGTCTGTTAGCGTGAGATGGGATCTACAGTAGAGTACAGTGAGGGTATTTTGGTGGAAAAATAGGTCCAAGGTTAGATCTAGATCTAGATGGGGGGGGAGAGAGAGGGGGG